>JALAZF010001094.1:0-230375 GCA_022829125.1 Lathyrus tuberosus
GGTATTGTCCTCACGGTGGTTTCCGTTCTCGAGTTGCACGAGGACGGTGTCTAGAGCTTTGTTCGCAGACGAGTTGTTGGCGATGCTGGTGATGAAAGGAGGAATTGCTTTGGTTTATCGTTGAAGGAAAAACGGGGAAGCAGTGTTTCCCACAGACGGCGCCACTGATCGTACCTGGATCAGACAGGTAGACAGTGACCAGCAACGTCTTATAAACTTCAGCTCCAGTGATGATGATACGGCCGGGGGGTGTACCTACAAGGTACTCCGACACTCAAGTCAGGTAAGGTCAGAGAAAAGCAAATACAGAGAAGTGAGTTCAGAATGTTTCGTAACCTGACCCTCTCAAGTGAGAGGGTATTTATAGAGAGCCCCCAGCGCGGGGCCAACAGTCACTTGCATTGGGCTGGATAGCAAGGCCCAATTCAAGTAACTGCCACTCTGCCAAGGCTTACGTGGTGTAGTGAAGACCAGCACGTGGTCTTCGCCCTGGTGTAACGGTCCCTAGATCTCCGGAAGTAGGGCAGACCGATTCCTTCGGAAGTGGGAAGTTACAAGAGAACGTGTCCTCGCGGGGAGGAGCACGTGGGTGTCGAGGAGAGGGGCGTCCACGAGCTATATGCCTCTGCTCGACAGTCTTTATCCCGTGTGTCCGACGTCTAAGTGGATTGGTATGTGCCCGACACGGAGGCGACTTTGGGCATCGTTGGGCCTTCGCTGGTCATTGTGTTTGGGCATTCCCGACAGTAGGGCAGGCGCTGGCTCAGTCCAGAACAACATTGATTATTCAATGAACCTAAAAAATGAGTTGTCTTTTATAAAAATGAACGGAGGTAGTATTATTTTTTTTACCGTAGTACGGAAGCACCCCATAGGATGAGATGAATATTCCCCAATTTAACATTAACTTCAAAATATTTATTTATTACTTGATGTTTATTGTAATATCTTCTTTCTCAAAATAATAAATAGTGCTCGAATGCTTTTTCTTTCTTGTCCAATAAAATACTAACAACGTGATCTGATCTACAATCTCCACTAAAGATCTATCTTTTAAGTTTTTTTTTTAAATAATTCAGATGATATGGAATATATTTTTTTAATTTTTCTTTATTAATTTTTCATTTTGAGTAAAATAATTTTTGTTTTAAAAAAATTAACTGAATTGGGCTTAAAGTCACCATAATCAAGATAAGTCTCAATAGCAAAGATAAATTTATAATTTTTTTGAACTAACTCCATATCAACTGAGTTAATATTTGTTAATAAAATAATTTTGATTTAATCTTTTATACAAATTTAAAAATACTTGGAAGTATTTATTAATTTGATTTAACATGAAGAAATATTGTATATTATTTTTCAAAATATTGAAATATATATTTGTCTAATTCAATAACAAATGGTTTTTATAGTCCAGTTGATTAGAGCACTCATTTTGTAAGTTGGAGGTTTATCTCAATACAATCAAAATTTATTTTATATTTATTTTGGGCATAACATTTTTCAAGAATTTACGGTTAAAATATGTTGCTTTCTTTTTTTAAGCTGATGTTTTTTTTTTAAATATATAATTATGTCTGATAAATAATATTTTAAATTTATAAATAGAAATTACACTACAAGAAAAATAGTATTTTGCGACACATAGATTGCGACAGTTCCATAAAAACCGTCGTTATTTGTAAGTTATGACGGTTGCCACGACGGTTTTAGACAACCGCCGTTAAAGTTTTAAAAATTTAAAACATATTACGACGGTTTTGGATAACCGCCGTTAAATTTTTTTAAAATTTAAAACATATTACGACGGTTTTGAATAACCGCCGTTAAATTTGTAAAAACTTTTAAACATTTACGACGGTTGTATACATAACCGCCTTGAAAAAATGACTGCGACGGTTCAATTACCGTCCCCCACCCACCCAACCACCACCCCCCCACCCCCCACCCCACCCAAAAAAATTAAAAAAAATATTGTTTCCTTAAAAAATTAATTAAAGGAATCTTAAGAAATTAAAAAAAAATTAATTTTATATATTATATTAATAATTTTTTATTTAATTATTTTTAACTATAAATTAAAAAAAAAACTATAAATTATAAATAAAACTTAAATTATAAAATAAAATTTAGAAATTAATAAAATAAAATCAAAACTATATTAAACTCAAATTTATAAAATAAAATCAATAATATAAATTAGTAAAATAAAAGAAACTTTAAACTAAATTAATAAAAATAAATTAAAATTGAAGTAAAATTGAGTTTATAAAAATATCTATAATTTTAAACCATAAATAAAAAAATTAAAAAAACCTAAATTTATAAATTTTATAAACTATCAAAATTTATTTAAACTATCTAATTATAAATCTAAAAATCTAAAAATATAAGTATAAAAATATATATGATTTTAAACTATCAATTTTATAAAATAAAATCTAAATTATAAATTAATAAAATAAGGCATATGTGTTACAAATCCCTAAGGTTCAATTCTTCCTCTCCAACTCCTTCAACGAAAAATTACCGCTCTCCCTCTCCAACCCACCGTTTCAGAAATCGCTGGGTATTCTCTCTCACTCATTCTGCGTTTCTTCTCTCTCTATTTGTCTTTTTGATTTTGCTGTATTTTACACTTTGTTCAGGCGATTGAAGATACTATTCTGCGTTTCTTCTCTCCCTCTATTTTGAAATCGCTACGGTGGATATGGTTCAGGTTAGTAGCAGTGAGTTAGGTTACTTATAGTTTCAATTGAAGTGTTTAGGTTACTTATAGTTTCTAAAACAGTGAGATCAGGAAATATCAGAAAACTCCCTTTCCAGAGGTTGGTTCGTGAAAGTGGTAGTAATAGGATATGGATGTGGATTAGTACTTGGGATGTTCTTGGGATTTTATGTTTTTTTTAATGGAAAACCTCAATGGTTTGTAAGACTTGTTGAAAATATGTTTAACATAAGATTGCAAAGAACACACAACAAAGCTGGTGCAAATCCCAGTAGAATGAATAAGTTTCATGCGATGTTGTTTAATTTCTACATCATTGTTTTAGGAATGTAGTATATTATGTCTTTTCATTGATGCACGGACCTACAATTTGTAATGCCATTGGCTTGTAGAAAGATGCATAAAAGAAGTTTGCATTTTATAATTACTGTTAGTTGTAGATTGTGGTAAAAGAGTCAAAAGTTGAATTGTACTAATTAAGTTATCATGATCACAAATTCACAATTTGGTACTTCAATGTTTGCCTCAATCTGACCTACGGTATAAATGTTATCATGATCATATTGATTCTTCCTCCGAAAGTAATTAAAGCTCTAACCTTAAGTGATGATACTGACTATCATCTAAGAAGCTGAAATTCAGATATTGGACTTGTTTTTTTTTTGTTTTTCAATTAATGGTGTTTTATGACTAAGATATGTTAGGTACAAAAGTTCACAATTATACAGGTATTTTCACTTATATGAAACAAAATCAAACTATTAAACTAGTCACTAGATAATAATCTACTTTAATTGTTTCAGGAGAAACAAAACACTTATCAAAGAATTGAGTACTGCAGCTCCTGGTTCTACAGTACTCAAGATCCTTTGTTACACAACGCATAGATTGATTATGGAAACAATATTGGTCTTATTGGCGCCATCCTATATACACTGCTATAAGATTTCTCTATTCAACTGTGGTAGCTGTTTTGCTTGGAATCATGTTTTGGAACCTTGGCTCCAAAATGTAAGATCAAATTGGAAATATTCTTTGTATCACATTGTGTGGGCCAAGAATTCTTTCAGGTGTAACAATTGAAGTAGAGATTTTTTCTGCACGAGTGTAACACTTCCAGGTGTGAATGGTTTGTCAACAGAATTCTTTGTATCACATTGTGTGGGCCAAGAATTCTTTGTAACACTTCTTTGTGTGGGAGATTCCGTATCACATTGGATTTCTTCAAGTGGCTACTTTGTAAGTACTTTGACTAATTGTTATTTTAATATTAACTAATGTAATTGTGTACAATTCACTTTGTCTGTTAGAGAGTTATTTCCTTGGTGAATATATTGAATGGAGAAGTAAACTGGCAGTTACTGCTGTCATTTATGCCTAGGTTGCTTCAAGGAAATATGTTAACTAAGAAGATACCTGAAGTGATTGGTTTTATGCAAGCACTTGCAATTTTGTAAGTTTAACCGATCATTTCATCTTTCTAAATATTGTTGTTGATGATTTTTGACTTGGTATTTCATATCATTTTAATAATGCATGTTTTTGAATCCTGGCATTGTTGTAGGGATTTGAGTGAGAATCTGTTAGCGGGACCGATTCCCCCAATATTAGGAAATCTTTTATATCCTGGCAATATGTCTAAACTGAGCTACATGTGAGTTGATTTACATTTATATCCTTATTATCTATGTTTTGACCATGAAATTACTAAGCTTCTGGGCAATTGAATGATAATCAACTGGTGGGTGAAATTTATAATGAGTTTGGGAAGCTTGAACATCTGTTCGAATTGTAAGTTATTTTTAACTTTTGGTTATGCTCTCAATAACATGTATCAAGTGTAGTTTTCTAGTGATAAATTGCTACTTATACCCTCTTCAGGAATCTTGCCAATAATCGTCTAAATGGATCTATTCCACATAACATAAGCTCCTGCACGGCCTTAAATCAATTGTAAGAATCTTAATATAGTAGCATGTGTTGTAACTTTTGTTTTTAACTACCTTGGCTCATAAATTAATAATTCATATGGTTATCTTCTGCAGTAATGTGCATGGTAATCAGTTGAGCAGTTCTATTCCATTGAGTTTTCACAACCCTGAGAGTTCGACTCAATTTTTTTGGTCATGTCTCAGCATCTGTTGATTCTCTAGAGCGTCTTTTGACCCTGTAAAATCAAAGTTCTAATAACCCATGTTGTCTTTTTTTCCTTATTTCTTGTTACTGAATTTGCAAGCTCTTAAATATTGGAAAATACTTCCTAGTCATTCTACTACCGACCCTTCTGAAATAGGATCCTCCTTAAAAGGTTTACCTTTGCTCGTTCTTTTTGAATTTTGATATCAAAATTGCTATTGGTTGGAACAAGGATACATAGATTTGGTAGTACTTTATGTCCCAATCGGATACTAATCTTGTTTATATTCATCTTTATTAACCTTGAGCACAAGAATAAAATAATAATATGATAATATCATCATCTTTTATTGTGAATCTGTGAGGACCGTTTAGGTTGCTATTCCTTTATTCATTGGAATGATCTTAAATTGTTATTATGCTTCCTGCAGAAAATATCTACGGAGGTGACTTCGTCGATCTCAGTAGTACTACTACTACTGAATCCAGACACAGGGATGCCCGACTCCAAAAAATATAATATGAAATCAATTACGGGAAGGATTCCTTTATCTGTAAGAAAAGCTTGTCAAAATGATGTTGGACAACTTCAACATCACAAAACAGATGATTGGCACGTTGATGTTGCAGTCCCTAGAACAAATACTATAGTGGAATTCCATAATGAAGAATTTGAGACTATTTTTGTCACCAACCCACTAGAAGCAATGAGTGCTGATGTTACAAGCATGCAGGATGTGGGCTATGAATATGTGCATATGGATGATAAGCAGGAGTGCTCTTCTGTTTCTAACTATGAAACCAAGTTTTTAATTTCCCATGACTGCTTTGTAAACAATGGACTACAAAAGCCAATTATGAGAAGCCAACGGTTCGGTGAAGAAATAAATTGTAATGAACAAAGGTACTCCATAAAGATGCAGAATCCTAAAAGTTATGATTCTACAGTTGCCGAGCCAAGTCCCTAAATTACACATGATACTACACGCAACATCCTTGACACTGTCGGAATAACCTTGTCAAATGAAGCCACTCACTGGCAGAATGATCTTGAACTTTCTACTGCTAACACCATTGAGGTCGGCGTTCTTGTCTTTTTTAGTCTTCATCTATACTTTGCATTATTTATTTATTTATTTATTTGTGAAAGTTGTAATTTTATAAGAATGTATTGAATCTTCTTCGGTTATGCAGATGAAGCTTCAAGATGTTAAAAGTGGAAGGAAAGGTCACCTTCAAGTTGAACAGCTGCAAATCATGTAAGATATGAAGAAGCTGCAAAATCAGGAGCAGCATCAGAAGCAGAAGCAGCTTGTGAATGAAGAATCTAAGAAGAAGGAGCGTCACATTGTCACTGTGGACTCAAGAGGTTCTTCTTCTCTTACCATATACTATAAATTGATACTCTATTTATATAGATTCTTCTGTTGAATTTATTTTACCCTTCTCTGCAGGAGGATGATATATTGAGAGATCAAATTGGAATCCATGGAACTGAAAAGTACTTAAAAACACAAATACCCTTTTGGTTATTCTTCTTTTTGAGTTCTCACTATTTAGTTCCTACTAGTTTTCATTATGATGTAAGACTAAAAGTGATTTTGATTTCAATAACTTAATGCAGTTGGGCGATAATTGCTTCTAAGTTCAAGGATAAAACAACTAGACAATGCAGAAAAGTTTTTGATCATGATTCATTCAAGATAATTTTGGATAATTGTGGATATTGATAATTTTTTTGTTTAATAAAATTAAATTTTCATGGTATTTTGTATTGATTGAATTGAATATTATAATACTATTCGTATTATACTAACATGAAGAAAGGAGATAATGTAGCAATTTTTATTATTTTTTTAAAAAATAAAAGAAAATTACGGCGGTTCTAAACTGTCACTATTTTAAATAAAATATATAATATACAATTGTGGCGGTTACAACCGTCGTTATTTTCAATTAAATATATATTATAAAATTGTGGCGGTTACAACCGTCGTAATAATATATTGGAGGCCGTTTCAGAACTGTCGCAGAATGTTACGGCAGTTGGAGCGACAGTTTTACTAACCGTCGTAAAACAGCCTCACGACACATGTTTCTACGACAGAAGAGGAACCGTCGTGCCTTGCAATTTGCGTCGGTTGTAACCGACGTAATCTGCCAAAACTAACCGTCGTAATTTACCATTTTTCTTGTAGTGTTAATTTTAAAAAAAAGTGGCTATAACCCAATCAACTACCTACCAAAGATTGGAAGGTGCTTAGGCCTTCCCTAAATTACCCTTTTCTTCATTCAAATTTTACACTTCAAAAAATCCTTTTTGGTAATTGACTAACTTATTATTCTTCCACCAATCATACTTCTCCTTTTGTACACATGGCTAACTCATTTTCCTTTCAATCCCTCCATTAATTATGAAATTTGAAAATTGTCTCTCTCTTCATACAGTCCCCCTCTCTTCTCGTCTCTCTTTCCTTCCATCCAACCCTAGCCCGTAGCCACTTTCTCCACCCCATGTATGATCATCACCATCACCGATTGAGAAACTAATCTTATTTTCGTTATCCACATCTCACGGCCTTCTTAATGAACCCAATTGATTTTTCTTTCGGCGAACCTTGTCACCAACCACCGATTTCGCGGCGGTTTTTCAACGACGACCATCCATGGAAGCTCGGCGGTGGTCTGGAAAAGGGACGCGATTCGTCTCCCTCCGATTGTTCTGAACGGCGCTGTGATTGATGAAGGGTGGTGATTTCCGGCGATGATGATAAAGGTGAGTTCTTCCCTTTTTCTCAAATCATAGACCTGTAAGAAACAACAATTGGTGTTCATAGAAAGAATTGATGAAGTTAAGGTTTTAGAATAAAGTGAAATTGATGAAATTCTGAAATTGATAATTAAATTGATAAGTTTTTGTTTGCTGTTTCGGAGATTTGACTCCTTCTTGCAATGATTGTTGTAGCAGAGAATCCAATCCGTGCTTGTTGAACCTGATGAAAGAGGTCTGTTTGAAGGAAGGAGATGGTTCCCGTGGTTTTGGCGACGTCGGTTTCCGTCGGCGGTAATGATTTTGCAACAGTTGTAATAACAGATTTTCTTTCTCTGCTCTTTTGTCTCAAACTTGTAAAAAATGCTGCTATTTGGAATTGTTATGAATTTGTTGAACCTCTGCTATGTTGAAATTGTTGCTGTTAATACTGTGAAGTTCCTGTAAAAAAAATTGCAAAAACTTTGTTATAGCAGGTCTGTAAAAAGGGAAAGAATTGGTATGTTATTCAATGGTGATTTGATTTAAACAAGAAATAATTGATGAAGATGATTTTGAAATTGAATTCCGAATTTTCTCGTAAAATCGTTTTTCATGATTCTTCTGATGCTATTGTTGCAGGTTCTGCAGCATGTTATAACAGGTAAATTGCTGCTGCTGAATGTTGCAGTTGTTGGTATTGTGAAATTTCAGGTTTGAAGTTCGTCGCATCGGCAAGTCGCGGCTTGTTAAAATGGAAGTGTTGCAGAAAGTGGAGCAACCTCTTGATGTTCGTTTCTTCTGTAGGAATTGTTAGTTCATAATAGAGAACACCTCTGGACAGATAAAAGATACTTGTGGCGGCTTTTAGTTTGTAGTATCCCTTGCAGTTTGCTTGCTTCGGCTCGGGCTTGTATGTTTCGTTGCCTAGGTTTGCAACTGCTACTTGATGTGGTACTGCAGCTTTTTATTGTTTTGTGGATGGCATACTCCATCCGTTTCCGTTCATTTTTTGCAGGTGAACAATAAGGACCAAGTGGACATGTTGAGAATTGGTGTCTATTTGATGTTTGCTTTGGAAAGTCGGTATTTATATTCCTACTATTTGTCGATTGTTTCCATATCTGTGTGCGCTTCTTGCAGGTTCTGGGAGCACTCCACTTCATTATGCTGCATGTGGTGGAAATGCACAATGTTGTCAATATAAGAAATGGGCCAAAAATATAATAAGAATAATATTATAAATCAATTATAATGTTAACAATTTTTTGGTACAATCACAGAGGCTTTATCAATGTAGTTTACATTTTTATCTCCAACATTCTTTTAGGACTATGACACTCTGACTTAGTGTGTATTTATGTTTCATCATTTGCAGAGCCTTCAGCAAAAAGGTACTCATTCACACCTAGAAGTCCTATTGTAAAATTGTAATCAACGATTATAAACTGTTTTCGAAAGTTAATTTTGTCTTTGATCGGTTGCATCCAAAGTGGTATTTGCGAGGTGATTAACAAAACTTCTGATGGAGGCATCACTGCTCTGCATATGGCAGCATTGAACGGACATGTTGAAACTGTGCACTTGCTTTTGGAATTGGGAGCTTCCGTGTCCGAGGTTACCGTAGAGGACGGAACTACTATCGATTTAATCGGTAATTATTTATTATCTCATAGTCCATGTGATAAAGTTATGTCAAGTGTTTGCTTTGGAAAGTCGGTATTTATATTCCTACTATTTGTCGATTGTTTCCATATCTGTGTGCGCTTCTTGCAGGTTCTGGGAGCACTCCACTTCATTATGTTGCATGTGGTGGAAATTCACAATGTTGTCAATATAAGAAATAGGCCAAAAATATAATAAGAATAATAATATAAATCAATTATAATGTTATCAATTTTTTGGTACAATCACAGAGGCTTTATCAATGTAGTTTACATTTTTATCTCCAACATTCTTTTAGGACTATGGCACTCTGACTTAGTGTGTATTTATGTTTCATCATTTGCAAAGCCTTCATCAAATTGGACATAGATCAAATCGCCTTGGGATTAAATATGATATTTATTTGTATTCAAGTACTGATATTGAGGTATTGTCTTGGATTCTGTTAATTTGGTTTGTTGTGGCCCAGTAACTCTATAATGGTGTTTGTTGTTGTTGACAAATAGAATTTTGTTGTTGTTGCTGCCTAATCATTTGGGAATGTTGTTGTGGCTGAAGGCTAGGTGATACAGACGATTGCGTCGTCGAAGGCTGCATACCAGATGATGGTAATTTTGCACTTAAATTTGAACTCCAATATCCAATGTAATATTTTGTTTGTTGATGTGTGTATTTTGTTTGTGAAGGTATCTTGATGTAGCCGGAATGAAAAGGTCAAAAGCTTATCTCATCAATGGGGTTGTAATATTCATTGCTTGGCTAGTAGGTCATGCCATTGCTGTTTGAAATATACTTTTGTCACTCTTCATAAATCAAATTTGATGTTGAATTCCAATTCTCGTCCTCCGGGATATCCTTACCGAAATGGCCCATCTGCAGGTTGCCAGAATACTTTTGTTCGTGTATATGTTTTACCACGTTTCCTTACACTTTGATCAGGTAATAACTTCTGACACACGGAGTTTATGAATTGTCTTGCGTCTTTGATGCTTTGTAGCAGACAGATCTTTATACTGAAATTTTGGTCTGGTAATGCAACTGCATATTTGCTTCTTTGATAACTGACACATAACTTGGATCCATTTGTTGTCTAAAAGATCACTTCCATTTGTTGCAACATAAACATATTTCTGTAGATCTATTTACATGACCTCATATTTTGTATACCCTGCAAATCGATAATTTTTGCTCTGTTTTTGGTTTCTTAGGTAATTGATATGTCTTTAGTTAATATGGTTAATATAAGCAATTTATTTCCCTTGGTTTTATCTAGGTACCAAATAACCTTAGGTATACTGGAGGTGCAAGTATGTTGTTAAGTCTTTCTCTTAAATTTGGCATTATTCCAATTGTTGTACCCGTTGGTGTTCGAGATTTTGGCATTGATGGTGAACTTTGGGTAAAATTGTGACTAATACCAACAGAACCTTGGGTCGGTGCTGCTTCATGGGCTTTTGTGAAACTTCCAAAGATCAAATTTGAGCTGTCTGCATTCTATTTTTCAATTTAATGGGTAAGCCATTTTTTTTGTAAATCTTAGAAATTATACTATTTATATTTACTTGGATCTAAGTGACTTTGTAGGCAAATCAATTAGAAACTTAGCTTTTGTAGACAATGGTTACAAAAATAAGATGTGCTGTGAATCAAGATGTCTGATTTACAAATTTCAATTGTTAATCTGGTTTTACTTTGTACTATCAAAAATCAAAGTGTTTTGCATTTTCATGTTCATTATAATATGATGAGTTAACTTAAAGACTGGTGTTGGTGTGATGAGTTCTCTGATGTTGTTATGACCATTTTCTTGCAGAATGGAATGACACCCTTACACCTTGCAGTTTGGCACTCATTAAGAGCAGAAGATTTCTTAATTGTGAAAACATTGCTTGAACATAATGCAGATTGCAGTGCTAAGGACAATGTATTAAGTTTTATCTCTATTTTTGTTTTTTCTAAGTAGCTTTTCGGTCAATCACAGTAGATGCTTAAATTAAAGCCTATGGATTGCAGGAGGAAATGACGCCTTTGAATCATCTTTCGCAAGGCCCTGTAAATGAGAAACTTAGGGAACTATTAAACAAGCATCTTGAAGAGCAGACAAAGAGGCGAGCTATTGAAGCATGTGGTGAAACCAAAGCTAAGATGGATGAACTTGAAAAGGAGATTTCAAATATTGTAGGCCTTTGTAATCTAAAAATACAACTACGAAAGTGGGCGAAAGGCATGCTTTTGGATGAGAGGCGTAGAGCTCTCGGTCTGCATGTTGGCACTAGACGACCACCTCATATGGCCTTTCTCGGAAATCCTGGAACAGGTTATATTTTGAATATCATGCATGTGTTATTCTTTTTCTTCGCACAATTATATTGTTCGTTCTCTATGAATTGTGTGTTTTCTGTAAGTTGACGTTCATATTTAATAGGTAAAACTATGGTAGCGCGGATCCTTGGAAGATTTCTTCATATGGTGGGAATTCTACCTACTGATAAAGTGACAGAAGTTCAATTGACAGATTTAGTTGGCGAGTTTGTTGGTCCTACTGGTCCGAAAACCAGGAGGAAGGTATGCCATTGGCTTTGAAATTATTTTTCTACTATTTGAATCTTTATTCGATTATCATGTTTTATACAGATCCAACAAGCAGAAGGGGGAATTCTTTTTGTCGACGAAGCTTATAAACTGATACCAATGCAGAAGGCAGACGATAAGGATAATGGATTGGAAGCGCTGGAGAAGATTATGTCAGTCATGGACAGTGGAAAAATTGTAGTAATATTTGTAGGGTACAGCAAACCGATGAAATGAGTAATAGCTTCCAACGAAGGTTTTTGCAGAAGGGTGACCAAGTTTTTTCACTTTATCGATTTCAGTTTGGAGGAACTAGCAACAATCCTTCACATCAAGATGAACAACTTAGCAGAAGATAGTTTACTATTTGGATTTAAGTTGCATTCTGAATGCAGTATAAAAGCTATATCAGCCTTGATAGAAAGGGAAACAACCGAAAAACAACGAAAGGAAGCGAACGGCAGTTTGGTGGATACCATGTTGATTAATGCAAGAGAAAGTTTGGGCCTAAAACTTAGTTATGACTGTATAGATACAGAAGAACTTCTTACCATTACATTGGAGGATTTAAGAGCAGGTATTGGCCTATTATCACAGTAAACCATTGTTAGGCAATTAGATATTTTGAAGAGATTCATTTGATATTCACCATTGGAAATATTGCAAGTTTGCATCAATGAGAAGGTGGATCCTTCTTTGAGAAGGTTTTTGTGTAATTGATAATGTTATGGAGGTTCTGTTGATGCAATTTGAGAAGGTCTTTCATTATATCATAGAAATGCATGTTGTGCTAACAAGCATATTTATCACTATCTTACATTTGTTGTATCAAAACAATATAAAATAAGTTACTGCTCTTTTTTCTGCCCAATCCTGTTGATTCTCAACTTTCTTTATATGATATAGAAGTTTGATTTCAAAGCAGTAATTTTTACTTAGATGCTAATTTTAGGGCCAAATGTTTATAATTTAGAGTTGAATTTTTCAGCAATAGAGCAAAAGAACTTCTATTGTGAAAGAATGGTTGTTGGAAGGGTTTCATGAGCTTCTGGCACTGTTTTTGTAAATACTGTTTACTTTGAATATTCAGTACTTTTACATAGTGGTATCTCATGTAACATTTAAATTATAAATGTATTTAGTGAATATATTGGTATTTCTAGGATACTTTGATTATTCAGTACTTTTATAGGGGATGTAGTTTCTGATTGAGTTACAGAATTCCAGCTGTCTCCAAATAGTGAATATAATGGAATAATATCATGTAATTTTAAAATTATAAATGTACCTTTATTTGTTAAAATATCACATAACCTTTATGATCTTCAGGCAATATCAGTATGGTTAGTATAAGTGGCATTTTGTTTAAGAAGTTTAATTCTAAAAACAAAGTATGACAAGTACAGTGGAAAGAGAAAGTGGCAGTTGTGCATGTGGTTTATTATGTGAATTGCAACATAGAAAAGGTTGTAGATACATATGTATAGGTTGTAGAAATAAAAAAAAATTGCTCAGTCTCAGCACTGTATCCCATCTTGGCCATGCACGGAGTCATTTAGTTCAAACTATCAATTTATTATTGTACTTTCAATGTTATATTTGTAAAGTTTACTCTGTTATGTGAATTTTATCACTGATACTCATTATTTTCACGAGTCACTATCACCACAATACCTTTTTTTTAATCAACCAAATATTTATAAATATTTATAATTATTAATGATATTTATAAATATTTATAGTTATTAGACATATTGAATTTATAATATTGGTGACTTTCTACGTTGAATACATGGACTTTCGTGGCTCATTAGTTTCCATATGCATTTCAGTACAATTGTATAGTACAAATGCTTATTCAAATCCGCACGGGTCACTACCATAACAATACCTATTTGTTTTTGACATTCCTAAACTTCCAAATGTGAACCCTTGCTTTCTTCGATGGCTTGGACGATCCTTTTGTTTCCAACTCTGAACTAAACCCTAACAAAAAAATACAGTACTAAATTGGACTCTTTTTAGTGTCTTTGTCCGCATCTTATACCCAAACATTTCATCACGTGGCCCCATTTGTTTTTTATTTATTTATATTTCTTTTACAACTTCTCTTTTTCTCCTTACATAACAATATTACTTTTTATTCTTTTTTAATTATTTTATTTTTTTCTCAATTACTCTTTTCATTGTTAATTTAATTTCTATCTAATTAATAGTAGTATTTATTATTATTTACTTTTGAATATTTTTATATTACTTCATTTTAAACCAAACAACAATAACCCGTCCGCACGGGTTTTTTTACTAGTAATGCTTTTAATTGATTATATAACAACTATGCGTCTCTTACCCACACATATTTTGTTAATCAAAACTTGCATAATGTTATTTTTTTCTCAAATATTTTTTATTTTAGTGTCATACCCCAAATTTGTCCTACCTGTATATAACCATCATCTGTACATCCACTCACTGATAGTTATTCAGAAAAAATCCAAAAAAAATAAAAAAAATATTTTGCTTTATTGTTGCCTATGCCTAATTTTTCATTTTTATGTATCCATTTTATTTTTCCATAATCTATTTTCCTCTTCCTTTTTATCCAAACCCATTATCTAATCATTCATTTCATGTCCAAAATAAAATCCAAATCCATAATTATCCATTTCTTTTTTTTTATTATTCATTTCCAATTTAAATCCATATACAACTATCCATTTCTAAATTAATCCATATTCTTTTTACAAGAAGGCCCATTACCATTTTTGTTTTATAAATCCATTTCTAATAGCCACTCAAAAATTCTTCATTTCAAAGAGTCCCTTGCTACAAAAATGTACAAAGAAATCATGAAAGCCAATTTCATTCACAAAACCCGTTTTACAAATAATAAGCCCATTACACCAGCTACTAACAAAATGAGAAAAAAAATCATATGCACAAACCAATTTGCCAAAGTCTCCCAGCCACACCGACCTGTGGACAACATCATACAAAATTAAATTCATTACAACACTCACAAACCCATACAAACAAAAATGAGCATGAGCCATGACCCCACAAAACAACGTGAAAATAAACAAACATTTCTTGCACACAATACCTGCACAAAGTTAAGCAAAAAATGTGATACCAGCTACCAGACAATTCACAAACCAAAAAAACCACGCCAGACCACCACTGCGCCACACAACAACTGTACCAGCCGACCACAAAACACAACCAAACCGTACAACACGCACACCACAATTCCAAACAACAAACCGTGCGACAAAAACGCAATAGAAATTCCAAAACGGCAACACAAATTGATTCACGGTTTTCATCCCACTTCTCACCTATAAATACACCCTCAGATCCTCTCATGAAAAGGGCCCTAGCCGCCACCTTCAAAACTCAAATCTTCCAACAACTTTCAATCTTTTCCCCAAACTCGTCTCCTAGGTTTCAATCACAAATTAGCCATAACCATTTTTCTGATTCAATCCAAATCATCTCCAACCTCACCATCAAACTAACATCAATACCATATTCAAGACAAAGCCAGAAACAAAATTGAATCAGAGATGAGGAGATGAATCGAAGGTTGAATCCAAACGCATACCTTAAAACCTGAGACGCGAACCTCAAATCCAAGACGCGAGTGAAGAGTAAGGTGAATGAGTTGAAGGATGGAACCGTTGATGTTGTGATTTCATTTCTGTTAATTTTGTCTTGATTTTTTGGAAGGAACCGATTTGTGGTCATGTTCGTTCTTCAAGGGCCTTGTGAAGAAAACCTATTTTTTGCTTCATTCATAGTCGTGTGCGTTGCTTCATTGTGTTTCTGATGGTCATTTTCACTTTTGTGTTTGTCTTTATCAAGTTTATTAGTTTTTTGTTGTTGTTGGGTGAACCGAGGAAGATGGGCTTTGCTGGTCCATATGACTCCTTGGATCCGCACCACCCTTGTTTGTTTTTGAACCCGTGTTGCTGTTTTGGGTATGAGGATGATGGGCTCGTGAGCTCATATGATTCTTCCATATTGACACCCCTGGATATCAATTTCACACGCCTTTTTTCTTTTAGATTCATATCCTATTTAGCATTTTGGTTTAACTTTGTTTAAGTTTTTTTAATATATTTATCATTTATATTCTCCTAAATTTTATGGTTTTTTTTATCTTCGATTTAGGGCCAATGATATAAAAGCATCTTGATTGGTTTAACAATCTTGATCTATATGAGGCTTATTTATTTTCTTTTTGATTTATTTATTTTTATTTCAATACATTATTTTTACTCTTTTATTTTGGGTCAATGAAAACCAAACATCGATGATTTGTCGATTTCTCGACTTAATCTCGATAAAGGTGAGACCTTTATTCTTTTTTCCTATTTATTTCGATTTTATTTCAGTTTTATTATTTTTATTCATTTTGGTCCATGAAAACCAAAATATCAAGATTTATCGATTTATCGATTTTAAAATCTTGATAAAGGTGAGACCTTTACCATTTTCTTGTCATTTTCGATTTTACTTCGTTTCTATTATTTTTACTTCATTTTTATTCATCTTTTGGTCAATGAAAGTCAAATATCGTTGATTATCGATTTATCGATTAAATTCCGATTAAGACGAGACCGATTTTATTTCTATTTCGATTTTATTTTTCATTATCTTATTATTTCTTTTATTTGGTCAATGAAAGTCAAAAGTCGTCGATTGTCAATTTCTCGATCAAATCCGATTAAGACGAGACCAATTTTATTTTACGTCAACTTTAATATTTTGTTAATATTATCTCGATTATATTATCGTTCATTCTTATTCGTATCCATATCATATTCATATTCATGCTTATTTAACCATTTTCATTTGCTCAAACGCTTAATTCCCAATTAAACCACTTAACACACATATTCAAATCGTTTTCTTAATTAAATCGCGAAAGAACTGAATTCTTGAGGTCTAACACTTCTTGGGTTCTTGAGTGACCACCATTGGGGCGCACGCCTTAGGTGGTGATCACTCAACCTTTCGCTCCTAAAACACTCTCCTTAACTATTTGGACAAAGGAATGCCATTGGAGTCTAGCATTCCACGTGGTACTTTCGTTGTTCATCAAACAATATTTCATAAATCAATCGAATGAAAAAGGTGTCGTTGGGATCTAGCATCCCAGTAATGCCCCGATTAATTGGTTGCGAGGCCGACGTCTCGTTTATCGAATAATCGTCATTTTCCCTAAAACACCTTAAAAAATCAAATCATTTTCGAACCAATCCTCGATTCGTCGTCGAGCCACTCTTCAAAACTTTCTCGTAAGTGGAGTTCCTTTTGACTCGTCGTCAAATGCACACTCGCACATCTCATGGTTTCGTTACTAGGAGCACCCCTAGGGACTAGTATCGATCCTCGCATCTTTTCGTAACCCATTCGACCCAATCTTTTTCAAACGCTTTTTTAATCAACTAACGAAAGGAGGAGATTCTTGGAATCTAGCATTCCTTGGATCTTCGAATGAATGGCTCTTGAGGCACGCCCTTGGGTTGTTATCCATTCACCCTTTCGTCTTAAAACACTTAATCCCTATCAAACATTTTCGCAATCAACTCACGAAAGAACTGAGTTCTTGGAGTCTGGCATTCCTTGGATTCTTGAGTGACTGCTCTCGAGGCACGCCCCTTGGGTTGCATGTCATTTAATCTTTCGTCTCCTAAAATTCAAACCCTAACCCTTGTTTCGTGGGCGTACCACGAACTACGACTGCTCTGATTCTTTATTCTCGTCCGAGTCAAGATACGTAGGCACAAGATTGTGATAATCTTGGCGAGCACACTACCATCTTTTTCCGTCAAACCCCGTAGTCGAACTACGATTGCTCTGATTTCTCATTCTCGTCCGAATGAGCATACGTAGGCCCGAGGGTTCACAATCCTTGCCGAGCAAACTAATAAAAACCCACCCCATTTCCCTTAGCAGTCGAAACCTTTCACTTTACCTTTCCACATTTACCGTTGAGAAGAAAACAAACAAGCTTAGATAACACTTTCCTCACAAATCGAACTAAGAGGTTCCCGTTGAGTACAACGGACGTGAGGGGTGCTAATACCTTCCCCTCACGTAACCGACTCCCGAACCCGGAATGTGGTTGCGACGACCATGTTCTCATCCGTTCCTAAAAGGTTTTCTCGATATTTTCCTTTCTCTCTTTTGGGATAAATAAAGTTCGGTGGCGACTCTGTCGAACCGTTTTCAGCGCCTTTCGCGCGAGGGTCGTGTCTTCGATGAAATTTTTGAGGTGCGACATTTAGTATAAATATATTATATTTGATGTTAAATTTTTGTACATCAATGAGAACTAAAGGTACTAACAAAAAGTTCTCTCGTAATATGGAGAAAAATGTGAGACTCATACAAAGATAAGACTAATGATGTAGGCATTGGATTGGATGTGATAAAGTTTTGAGTACTATATCTATGTGAAAAAGAAACAAAAGCCTTTCATAGCTCAGTTGATTAAAATGTCTCTTAAGTAAGTGGTAAGTCTTAGTTCAACTCTCAATTTCTCATTTTATTATAAATATATTATGTTTGATATTTAACTTTTTAACATCAATGAAAACTAAAGTTTTAAGTAGTGTACGTGTGAAAAAAAAAACAAAAGCTTTCATAGCTCAGTTGGTTAGAGCACCCGTTTAGTAAGCGGGAGGTCTTGAGTTCAACTCTCAATGAAAGCAAAATTTATTTTATATTTTTTTGCCCGATTTTCGTTTGAAGACTCTGCGGTTAAAATATTTCTTACTTTTGAAAGTTAGTGTTTTATTTTTTTTTTAATTTTTAATTTTTGCGTATTCTCAAGCTCATTTTATAGTTTTGATCATATATTTCATTTGTTAGAAACTGACTGAATACAATTTTTTACATATCTTTTACTTTAAAATATTGTTGAATGTAATTTATTAAAAATCTTTCTTCCTTCAAAATAATGAGAATACATATGAGGTTCCGCACACTTCAACCTTGTCAAACATAACTGTTCATGCACCTTACAACTTCAAAAAATGTGGTATTGTTAAACATAATGTTATTCTTTCTCCAATATTTTTATTTTATTTTAAATATATTATGTTTGATATTTTTAATTTGTGTACATCGATGAAGACCGAAAGCTACAAAGGTGGATGGTGAAGAGTTGGTAGTGGTTGATCTTATAGTAATTGGATAGAGGTCACCCGAGTAATCATATCTCCTGAAGAGAATCCATGTCAGAAAATCCTTCACTGAAAAACTAAAAGGTGGATTTTCGTTCGAAGATCTACAATTAAAATATTTCTTACTTTTAAAAGTTAGTGTTTTTTTTTTCTTAAATTTAAATTTATGCCTATTTCTCTCAAGCTCATTTTATAGTTTTGATCATATATTTCATTTGTTAGAAACCGAGTGAATACAATTTCTGACATATCTTTTACTTTCTGCCTATTTCTCTCAAGCTAAATATTCGAAACAATAAGAAGGTTATATTTTGTAGTTTTGATCACATATTTCATTTGTTAGAAATCGACTGAATATAAGTTTTTACATATCTTTTACTTTAAAGTATTGTGTGTGAGGGATACCCTTCTAGCCTTCTTGTTTTAATGATGTCAACAAATGCATTAGATTGTAATTTGAGCGGTATCACTTCACGTGTCGGTCATGTCCATATTGGTCAGGTGTCTAGATGTCTAAGATCTTATTCCCTCCAAATACATGTCCACAAGTTGTCTCGCATGAAGGTCTGACTCTGGTTTGGTGAAAAACAATTCAAAAGTTGAATTTTCTCAAATATCAGCCTTATGCGTCGACCTCAGGTTTCATGCGCTGACCTCAAAATGGTCATGCGCTTACCCGTGATAAATGGCTCAAAACTGGCACTATATGCGTCGACGCATAAAACCCATAGGTCGACGCATGAACCTTTTTTTTTGCCCTTTTCCACTTAAATTCATTTCTGTTATTTTCTATTATTTTCTGTTGGTCATTTTTTTGATATAAATAGTTTTGGGTCTTCATTTTTCACACATAACAAGAAACGTGAAAAATATATGCCAGTTCTCTCTTCATCTTCGCCTTCTTTATTTGTGTAAACAAACAATCACACATAATCATCTTTGTTTGTGTCACCCATTGTTAGAAGTGAAAACGTTCAGAATTTAGGAAGTGTTATCTTCATCTTCTGGGTTGAGAGTTTGACAGGTGTTTCTTGAATCAAATCAGTTGGGTTTGTCCTCCAAGAATCGAGGAGATTTTGGGGGTTTTTGCACAAACTGTTTGTTCTACAGGGATTCGGCTGGGCGAAGGTAACCGACGATTGGCGCAACTGTTTCGGTTTAGTAGCTGTAATCAGAGGATCGTAGAAGACGGTTTGGGTTCGAATTCTTGGAAGATTTCAATTGACCGAGTGAAGGTAACTGAAGAACGAAGTTTTCTTTCGGTTTAGTAGCGTGGGACGGTAATTGAATCAACCAAATTCGGAGCACTTGATTCATCTTGAATCAAGGGAAGAGAAAATTCTGCATCAACGATCGAAGACGTTCGGGGTTTGTATGTTCATAGTTTTCTCTTGTAATAAATAATTTGCAACAACAACATATATATATATCTCAATTCCTTTTGCGGAGTTGGGGGCAGACGTACCCAAAGCGAGGACGATTGGGGAACTGCCTAATCAAATCTCTGGTGTTCTCTCTCTCTTTCCCTTAACTCTTTTACATTTTGGTAGTGTTCGATTTCGTAACGTTGCAAACTATCGTAATTTCTGTTGTGGAATAATTGTCTGCTGATAAACTGTTTTGTTAAATCAATACAATTCGTTGAATTGTGTTTTTGGAGCAGCTGCACATAATTCTCTACATAAATTCTGCACTTAGTGTGTTTGCGCACACTACGTGTTTGATAATTTATTTTCAAGCCAAATTCGAACACTGTGCTTTCAATTGTTTATCAATTAACCTCATTGGATTGGAATAAACGTCAAGCAAGTGATTAATTTGTTGTCTGCGTTTGTAAGTGAAATATTCAGAACTGAATTTTTCTCCTTCATACTCATCCAAAATATATTCGTGCATATCTGATCCTTTTGGTAGAAGGTTCGTTGTAGACGATTTATCCAGAGGCGGCTTCCGTTAAACAAATTTTTTAAAACAGAAGTTTGTAGTTAATTTGCGTGTAAAACTCAAGGGATCTATTCAACCCCCCTTCTAGATCCATAGCCATCGTCTAACATTGTGGAATGTATTTTATCTAAAACCTTTCTTCCTTCGAAACATTGAGAACACATCTGAGGTTTCACACACTTCAACCCCGTCAAACATAATTGTTCATGCACCTTACAACTTCAAAAAATGTGGTACGCCTCTTTTCCGCATTTTTCCCACCATCAAAACTTGCATAATGTTATTTTTTCTCAAATATTTTTATTTTACTATAAATATATTATGTTTGATATTTTTAGTTTTTATACATCAATAAAGACCGAAAGCGCTGACAAAATGATTTCTCGTAATATGGAGAAAATGTGAGACTAGCTCTAAAAAAAAAGACTAGCGATATAGGCATTAGATGTGATAAAGTTTTCACCATTATATATGCCTAGAGAATGGACAAATTGCTTTCATAGCTCAGTTAGTTAGAACATTTGTTTAGTAAGCGGAAGTCTCGAGTTTAACTCGCAATCAAAGCAAAATATTTTTGAAAATATTGCGGTTAAGATATTTTCCACTTTTGAAAGTTAGTGTTTTTTAAAAAAAATTCCATTACTCTCAAGTTAGTTATATGAAACAACAAGTAGGTTATTTGTTAATTGATAATGATATTTCTATTGAATTCGATCCTTTTTGTTTTTTTTTTGTGAAGAATTTTCTAACATGGATTCTTTTAAGGAGATATGATTGCTCGGGTGACCTCTATTCTATTACCATAAGATCAATCACTACCAACTCCTCACCATCCACCTTTGTGGCTTTATCCAAAGAACATGATACAATCACTTAGGACACTTGGGCATTAAGGTTTCAAGTTCTCTTCAATGAAACAATTTCATATCTGCAATAAGTTTTGGAAGAATTTTTTTTGTCGTTCCTTTGCTCTTGAAAAACAAATTAACTTTTTATGAATATTTTTCTTATAATTTGTTGCTTTTTAATACTGTCCATAGTGATATTTGGATGCTACCTATTTTAAGTTTAGGCCGACATCATTAATATGATTTATTCTGTGAAAATTTCACAAATTTTTAATGGACTTTTCTAATTGAAAATAAATCTCAAGTGCATTCCATTTTGCTTCAGTTTCATGCTCATATTAAAACAGAATTTGAAAAAGAAATCAAATATTTTCAATGTGATAGTGGAAAAGTGTATGACAATGCACATTTTCATAAATGTTAGGAACTAAATGGAATGACATTTCGATTTTCTTGTCCCCCCGCCTCTCCTAAAAACGAAAAAGTAGAAAAAAAAACGCACACCATTAATAATATTGTTCACACCCTTCTCATGTCTCTCTCACACTCATTTTTGGCGTCATGATTCATGCACTACAAATAGCCACTTACCTCTTTAACATCCTTCTCAACAAAAAGCTTTCCTTACAAACTCTCACTAAAATTCTCTACCAAATAGACATGTCGTACTATCACCTTAAAGTATTTAGTTGTCGTAGTTTTTTATTTAATATTATTAATGATTTCTGCAAATCCATAATTTTCTAAAAATGTATAATAATTGTATAAAAAATCAAGTTAAGTAAAATACAAAAAAAAAACATATAAGAAAATGCATATTAGTTTTGTCCTTTTTGTTTTGTTGATGACAAAAACAAAATTAAATTGTTTTATTCATCAAATAAATTTTAATACAAGATGGATTGTGATCAAATTATTGATGACTAGCAAAAGACAATGGGGTTGTCGCTAACGAGTTAGAAACATTGTTGACTTGTTTCTTAATAAAACGTATCATAAAATTTGAAAGGTGACGTAAAAAAGCTTTACAAGCAATCAAAGTAACACTAAATTCCGACCGATATTGGGTTCTTTGAAGATGACATCAACCACTAGTTTGCAATCTAGTTCAATAACAAAACTAGAAATATCCAAACCCCTTAACTAAATAATTGCTTTCTTAAATCTCCCAACTTCAAAATTATGAGGTAGTATGTTTCCATATTTCCACATTGTTTGAGCTAGTATAAAAATCTATTTATCATCTCTTAGGCACATGAAAACTCCATAACACTTTTTCTCCTTAAAAAATTAGCATCTACATTACACTTTATCATTTCTATTGTCAAAACTAACCAAGAATTTGAGGCCTACGTAACACCCTATTCTTGCCAACTATTATTGTGTATGCAATTGTCATGACAATAAAGACCTTTTGGATTATAAAGAAATGTGTATGGTAATCGCGTTGAGTCCTGTCGACGGTTAATCAATGAAGCAAGCTAACTCATTCTAGGTAAAAAGATACCAATGTACATAACTTAACTTCTTCTTGCTGGAACAAAATTGGTTTGTACCATACCTATAAGGTTTTAATGATAATAAAGTATTTAAAGAACAATTGAGTATACTAATTTATGTTTAAGTGTGCAGGATCATAGACTAAAATTTCTGAAATAAACTTAGTACTAGCACTGAAGATGAACATCTAAAGAGAAGCTAAGAGATCTAAAATCTAAAAGACCATAGTCTGAAGACCAGACTTTGTAGAAAGCCAACCTCTGAAGACTCAGCCTGTGAAGGATCAGAACCTGAGATCTAGACTCTGAAGACCCAGACTATAGATAAGGTCAACTTTTGAAGACCATACTCTAAAGCCATCAGACTCTAAGGTCAATCAACACAAGGATCAAGAAGACTCTGATAGGTCACTATCAGACTCTAAGGTCAGTCAACGCAAGGATCGAGAAGACTATGATAGATCACTTTCAGAATCAGAGAGCAATTTGTCTTTTAATTACGTGAATATTTAAACAAAAATTTACACAGACAACTGGGATGTAACAGATAATTCCTCTTGAATCAAAGTGATTTCAAATATCTTTTCAAAGAGATTAACCATACCAAGTAACATTCCAACTTCTACGATCAAGCTTCTCCAAGACTCACTTGTGCTAGTTATTCTCTTCAATGACTATTTTCTATCTCTCTACATAAAGAGCTGAAGACTTGAAGAAATATTAACTAACCTTTGACAATAAAAAGAGTTGTTACTTTGTAAAACAAAAATGACAAGTATAACTTAGAATTTCTTATCATTTGTACATCCTATTGAGTTGTATTTTGTTTACACCTCTAATTGTATATCAAGTGTAAGAAACAAACAATCTTTTCTTTGTAAGTTAGATTGTTCGAAGTCTCTTGCTTGTATGCTAGAGCAACTGAAGTCTCTTACTTGTGTGCTTGAACATTTGAAGTTTCTTAATTGTATATTTAAGCATTGGAAGTCTTTTGCTTGTCTGCTTGAGCAATTATAATATGTAGTGATTATAGTGAAATCCCTTGGAAGTACAAGGTGACTGAACTGCTCTCGTTTTGTGGGAGGAACCAATATAAATTGCTTGTGTCACTCTTTCTTTAAATCTCTAACTCTAAACTAGTTTTTATCCGCTGCAAACACTTAACTCTATATCCGATTCTAGACCTTGAGTTCAAAATTTGATAAGAGATATTTAGAAAACAAAGAAAAAGCTAATACAATTTAACCCCTTCTTGTGTTTTTCTCACCTTCACTTTTCACATCTTTTATTTCCTTATTTTCTAAATACCCAAAAAGCCATTGCAAACAAATTAATTTGATTTTGTGGTAGCAACTCTATTAATAAGGAAACACAATATTTGCCATGCCAGTCATTCTTGGGGTTCTATTTCTTGTGCAGGTAATATCGTCAAATTATTTAATAGTGGTAACTCTTCTAACTCTCCCTAATGATGAAATATGGACAAAGTAAGAAATATCTCAAGTATCATCAGATAAATGGTTCAAGTTCCAATTGAAAATGTTATACAAAGGTTAATCAAGCAAAAGGACTTAAAGATAAGAAGTTGTGATCTTGAAGTTATAAAATTAAAGATGTCAAAGTGCAAAAGCTTGCTTTGTCTTGCGCTTATAATTATATCTAAATTTTGATTAGATAATTGTAAAAGAAATAATAGTATGTCTTGCGTTACTAAGGCAATAAACACACACACACACACACACACGCACACACACACAAAATGCTTTTAGACCTCTCGTCTTTTTGATAATAAATTCTTAAAATCAATTCGGGCAAATTCTTAAAAGACTATAATGCTTGAATGATCAATTAGAAAGGAAAAATACACTGGTTTAATCGATTAAGCAAGTCACTAATTGATTAAAACAAAGTGATACGCCTCTTAATTGATTATTAAGGCTTTTAATAGATTAAGTGACATCGAAATTCAAAGTTTCTTTTTTTTTTGGGTGATACTAATTGATTAACATGGGGATTTAATCGATTAAAATTTTAAAAGGCCCATGAACTGTTTCCTTTTTAGCTAGATTTTTTCCTACATAAAGGAGACTTCTCCTTAATTCAAAATACACCAATTTCACTCCAAGAAAAATATGTTGTAGTTTTAAATATTTAGCGTTGACCACGACACATAAGCTATTAGAGTCACACTTATGTTAGATAGGCATGCGCTAATATAATTGTCCATTAAGTTTAAACTTTTATTAAGATATTAAATATAACGCCCGCTAAGGTAGACTCTAAAGAAAAGCAACAAAAAAACACAACAAATATTAGCGTCACTTTTTTTTTATTTCTCACTAAGTATTTTGTTTTATGGAAACCTAAAAATTATATTAAAACAAAAAGCTCATGAAACCCTAAAAATCAAGCATGGTCTCTCATCTCCATTGTAAAGCTTGTCTAAGAATTTCTTATCTCCCCCTGTGATGCTCACTTAAAGATTTCTCACCTTCTATGTAAAGCCCATTCCAGAAACTTTATATTATATTTATTTCTCTCATTATTTTATAAAATCCCTTTTCACTAAAGTTGTCTTTGTGCGAAGAGAGTGAAAAGTTTTATCTGAGAATTGTATTGTATTAGTGTTGTGTTGAATATGTTTATCCAAGGGTCTAACTCTCTTGTGATCCTTTTTAAAAAGTTTTAAAGGTTGCAAGCTAAACCTATAAAAAGCTTGGGTGAAGGTTATTGAGTTAAACTTGTGTAAAAGCTCTATTGTCTTAGGTTATTAAGCTAAGCTTGTGTAAAATCTTTGGTTGTTTAAGGTTATTAAGTTGGGCCTATGTAAAAGATATGGTTGTTTTTGTATGGTTTTTGGGATGATCGTGTGCAAAAGCTCAAGTTGTTTTGTAAGGTTTTTTGGGTTTATCTTGTGAAAAAGCACAAAAAGGTTTTAATGGAAATCTCTAGGGAAAACTCTTGGCGACTGGACTAGGCCAAGTGGATTAGGTCGAAGCAGGATAAATCTCTGGTGTGATCTTTCTATCCTTATCTCTTTCATTTTCTATTATTAACTTTTTTTCCGTTGTTTATTTCTCTGTCTCTTCTCATTTATTTTATTACAATGCCATATATATATAAATGCTAACATACACCCAAAATTGGTGGGCCCCACACAAGAATACACTACATCTATTTTCTTTCTATTTTTTTTCTTCATCTTTTTAATGTGGGTCCCACCCAAAATTGGTGGGCCCCACACAAAAATACACTAAGATGTATGTTGCTAATGCACACCTACATGGGTGTGCATTAGCATGACCCATATATATATATATATTTTAAATAGTGTTTTTATAAACCAAATTTTGAAACTTAAATATCACAATTCACCACCCCTCTTGTAAGATGACTTCAAATACTTCTTTTAATAGGAGACTTTTTATGAACAAACTCCCACCATTTAATGGTGAAGGGTTTACCATATGGAAAAAAAGAATGAAATTTTTTTTAGGCGCTATTTATTTTGATTTTTGGGATTATGTTTAAAATGGTTCATTTGTTCATACTCATTTTATTAATACTGAAGTAGTGAACAAATCATGTAAATTAAGAGAAGAAAAAAATGAAAAAAAAAAAAAATCAAAGTACTTGATGATAATTGTGTTAAGCATTAGAGAGTAAAATTATGTTTTTAATTGTAGCACTACCAAAGAAGTGTGGAACACCCTTGAAATGATCTATGGAAGACTCTATTGAGGTCAAAAAGAAAAAGATGAACACACTAGACCAAAAATGTGAGACATCAAATAAAATGAATAAATTATTCAAAAAGATTGTTCTCATTCTCTATCAAGATACCACACATTGGTTGTGGTTTTAAAGTATTCATAGAAAACAAATTAAAATTTGTGAGGTACCCAATGTGATTTGGATCCTTAGTGGTTAGTACCTTTCTCTACACAAATATACTTACCACTTGGTAAACCATATTTTCTTATGTAACATGTATTAGGTGTATGACCTTTACAATTACAATAAGAACAAGTAGACATATTATAGGACATTTTATTCTTATGTGTATAGTTATGATTTCTAACATATTTCCTTTAAACATTATGTTCAACCCTTCTAGTTTGAACATTTTAAGAACATTGCTAGATTTTACAAATATAATTTTCGTGAATTGACTAGGTTTATCAAATTTAGAGTATCCTAATCCACTTTTATCATTTAAATATCTTTGATAACTTAAAACATTATCCAAACCTTATTTTTCTTTTTCATATTCACTAATTATTTTATTTAGTTCAACTACTTTTGTTTCAAGAGATGCGCGTTTCTTGAATGTTGATGAACTAACATGAATGTCTATTTTTGTTTTGATTTTATCTAAATTATTTCGCACGACACTTATTTTACTTTCTAGAGAAGATTTTTTTTGTTTAGTGCATATTCTAGAAAGATTTAAACATTCATCCTACAATTCATTAAATGCGTTTTGTAATTCATCATAGAAAGGATTGTCATTGCAAACCTCTTTTTCATCATCGAAGTGATGTGATGCCATTAATGAGATATGTGATTGTTCTTCACAATCAGATTTTGAAGATCAACTTACTTTATTATCTTTCCATACAACATAGGCTTTGTTTTACCTTATATCTTTTTTTTCCTTAAATTAATTTGTTCTTCTTTTAGAGATGGACAATCTGACTTTATGTGCCCTTGATTTCCACATTAAAAACAAGTGAAATTTTGATTTGATAATGATGTTTATTTCCTTTTCACAAATTTCTTGCCTTAACCAAATTTTACCGTCTTGTCTTCCTTTAGGAATTTATCAAATTTCTTTACCATAAGAGTTACGTTATCATCTTTTTTCGAACTATCTTTTTGTTGATTTATATTTGAGTTTAATTTTAAGGAGATAACTTTATATCTCTTTTTTGTTTCTTCATGTTATTCTAAACGAACGAGTTATAATTCATGTTCTTGCAACTTTTTAAAAAGTGTTGTTGATGTCATCTTTGATAATATTTTCTTTTTGGAGATGGTTGTCGCCTTTGGTTGCCATGCTCTTGTCAAAGATCTTAGAACCTTTAAGTTCAATTCATTATTTGAAAAAGTTTTTCCAAGAACGACTATATGGTTTGTCAAATGGGTGAATCTCTTTTGCATGTCTAGAATCTTTTCTCCTAGTAATATTATAGACATTTCATATTCTTGTGAGAGGATGTTCAATCTAGATCTTTTCACTTCCTCTGTACCTTCATATGTTGTTTCTAATGTATCCCATATTTCCTTAGCGGTTTTGGAATTATAAAATCTAAAGAATTCATTCATTCCTAATATCGATGTTAATTTTTTTTGGCCTTTTTATCGTATAGGATTCTCTTTTTATCATCTTCACTCTAATCATTTTTAGGCTTAGGTTCTTCTACACCTCCATCACTATGAGTGGGTATGAAAGGTCCTTCTTCAACGACATTCCATACTTCCACACCATAAGATTCAAGAAACATTTGCATTTTTATTTTTCAAAAATTGTAACATTCACCGATAAATCTAGGTAGCCTATTTATACTAGAGAGTTCTCCTAAGAAGGGTTTAGCGGAACCCGTGTTTCCCAGATCTAGGAGAAATTTACCAAACTCTTACTCTGATGCCAATTGAAAGTTTTAGAAGAAACCTAAGAAGGTGGGGTGAATTAGGTTTGCTGGATTTTTCTCGTTTTTGCAGTAAGTATATTAACTTGTTAAAAATGTCAGAAACCATATTGGTTATGTTACGTATTAAGAAGATAAAATTTAGAATTTTAAAGTGCCAAAAAATAAATAAGACACGAGGATTTATACTAGTTCCCATTACCAACTTAAGTGTATGTTTATTCCATATTTTCCTTTAGAGGATTTTCCACTATTGTTTATCTTTTTGTACAAGTCTCACACCAAGACCTCTTTACAACCTTCTAATACAATCACCAAGAAAGAAAACTACTTTCTTAACCTTATACTTTTCACCACATTTTGATGAATAAGTACAAACACACATTTTCAAAACACTTTTAAAGAATATTTGTTGTTGGCTTGAATTTTCAAATTAACACTTGGAATATCAGACTTTTCTTTCCTTAATTACAATTAAAACTATATATACCTTGAGTGCTCAGAATTGTTATCGAAACTTTTAAGATATGTAAAAGATGCAAAGTTCCCAAAATTTAAAATATGAATGAACTCTTTAAAATAATGTTTAAATAGTATAAATTTGAAATTGAAAGAGGTAAATTTGTTGTATGGTGAGTAATGCTTTATATACACCCATATAAACCTCTATCAGTGGATGTATAACTTAAAAAAGGTTCCATGAAGCTTTATCATTCAAAATAATGACTCTATTTGATGAAAACTTACACTGCTTCACGTGGTAATTGATTACCACATGCCCAACGTTTAAAAATTTGAATTTTCAAAACTGGTAATCAATTACCACAACCCTATAATTCATTGTCACTGCAATATTTATACGAAAACAACACGTTTGTAGCTTAGCTTCAAAGATTTTCATATAATTTATTTTAAGTTTGTAGATGAAATTTGAGAATTGTTTTGTATCATTCAAAGTAGTATGGAGTGATTTGTAATGTGCACCTTTGAATTTTCTAATCATTCCAAATATTCTCTTGATGTTCATTGATCAATCTTCATGACAACTTCATCTTTGATATGCACTTGTCATCAAACCTCTTTATCTTTTTCTTCTTTGATATACTTTTCTTCATCAAATCCAAGCCAAGTAGAAGAGACCTTTTTAAAAATCCTCATATTAATCGATCAAAATACACTACTGGCTTAAACAAGTTCTTTTTTATTATAGTTTTAATCGATTAGCGCCATAGGATAATCGATTAGAGAGCGGTCAAAGCCCGTTGATTTTTCCCTTTTTGAAACAATGTTTTTTAATATAAGGGAGTCTTGTTCTTACTTCCAAAGCACATATTTTTTTATTTACTACTCTCTTTTCTCACTTAATCTCTTACCAAATAAATTAGTTTCCACTGTTTATATCTTCTTCCTCTTCTTCTTCTTCTTCTTCTTCTTCTTCTTTCTTAAAATTAGTTAACCTTAAAATAAATTAGTTTGCAAATATTTTTCAAAAGGTGAATAACACATCCCCCTCCCCCTCTTATGTTTGGAGTCACTTGGTCAACAATTTTATTTGGAACTCTAGTAATTTTTGGAGCCAAAAAATGTACAATTTTCACTTTTTAAAATTTAATACGACAAGGAGGTTTAAATTATGTTTTAATTTGTAAGAAATCCGAAGCACTGTTAAGTATTAACAAGTGTGAGTATTGTGGTTAAAATAGCCCCACATTGGATAGGAATGTGGTGACTTGAGCATTTATAAGTGGGAGAACCCACACACCTATTACCTTAAGGTTTTGGGTGAATATGTGGTGTGTCTCTCACAAAGGTGTTGCTCTAAGAAAAGAAAGCCCCAGAATGTTCAATGCTCCCTAGTGAAAATCTCTCCCAACAGTAGTATTAGAGCCTGGTTCGAGTGAAAGACCGACTTACTTGTATCGAAAGTATCCCCACAAGTCGTGGGTACGGTACAAGGGTGCAGTTGCACAGTTGAAGCTTTCGTTTAAGGGGGAGCATTGTGGAAGCATTGTGGATAGACTCACACTTGAGGGGGAGTGTTAAGTATTAACAAGTGTCAGTATTGTGGTTAAAATAGTCCCATATTGGATAGGAATGTGGTGACTTGAGCATTTATAAGTGGGAGAACCCACACACCTATTACCTTAAGGTTTTGGGTGAGTATGTGGTGTGTTTCTCACAAAGGTGTTGCTCTAAGAAAAGAAAACCCCATAATGTTCAATGCTCCCTAGTGAAAATCTCTCCCAACAAGCACTAGATTTAATTGAGTTACATGTTATTTTTGAAGATGTTCATTCGTCATCTAACATATTTCGCTCGACTTCCTCAAATATATCAAAACAAATTTACCTATCTCAATCACACTTTTTACAAATGAGTGAAATATACAGTCGACCTATATCACCATTTCAACCAAAACTATTACAGGTGCAAACGAGAAAATAATACAACCAAGTGAGTGAACAATAAAGTCAACTTATAAAATTATCCCCACATTTCTAGTGGATGCAGACTTATAGTTTGGATTAAAGTTTCACAACAAATAAGATTTCATGCTTTGCATCCAAAACCACCACATTAAATACTCTTTAGATTATGTAGTTGTGCAATTATTGTCTCAAAGGCACGTGATTCATGTGTAAATTCATAGTGCTATCTTGTTCAAATGAAAGTCATCATATAGAAAGTGAAACAAAAATCGGGTGATAATGCCGTATAAATGGACCCCACACATGCATAACTTCAACTTTATATCAGATAATCACATGATTGACTCAAATATCATCTGTTAAAGCATTGAGTTTCTTGTTATTAATGACCCACCAATTAAGTTGATGAATATTATTACCACATGTGTGAAAATTTCAATTAGGCAACCTCATACAAAAAGGCGAGAATAACAAAAATAAAGGTAATCAAAGAGATCTATTGATACTAAGAGTCTTTTTACAATGAGCTTCCACAATATTCGAAGGTTATGCAAACACTTTTTTCCCAAGAAAGTGTGGTATAAATGGAGAAAATTTCATTATATTTAAGTTTCAACACACTTATTGTTGGTTGTAGAATCTTACATCGTCTACTATGAGCTTTTAGGATGTTCACGTGACTATAAACCATAATGAGGGATGTCCAATCATACATTTCAATGTCGACTGACAAACAAGATGGTGTGATTGTGGGAGATTTCAAGCTTTTCATGTCACGTGTCATTGTGACATGTTCTAGTGTTTGGAAACACTACAAATCATGAACATCTTCTAAATCTACCACAAAAGCTTCCTGATTGTTTTCAACAAAAATTATTGGTCTTGTTATGAAGGGGATACAATCGACCACAATACAACCATGCAAAGGAAAAAAGAAAGCTGACTCAAATAGTACTTGCATTAGAACATAAATGGATAATGTTAAGAAACTTCAAAGAAAATATGGAATATGTCGTCTTACCGGTCAGGAATGCTTTTTTTGATCATTTTCATAATCATTTTCTGCCGATAGCAGTTGAACAACCAAGGATTGATGATCTTTCTTATAAATTAATCACAAGGGAGGAAATGACGGTTTTGACTCTACCTTTTTTAGAGGTTGAGATTAAGTAGGCGGTTTGGGATTGTGACAGTTTTAAGAGTCTCGGTTCGAACGAAATTAATCTTGGTTTTATAAAATATTTATGGGAAGTTTTAAAAGACGACTAGGTGCATTTTTTTGCTGATTTTCACCGTAATGGCAAGTTGGACAAAGGCATAAACAATACTTTTATTGCTCTAATTCCTAAAGTTGAGAGCCCTCAGCGTCTGTCGGATTTTCGACCTATCTCTTTGTATAAAATTCTATCTAAGGTTCTTGCTAATAGGTTGAGATACGTGATTGACAGTGTTATTTCCGAGTCTCAGTCATCTATTGTAAAAGGTCGGCAGATTTTGGAGGACATTCTTATAGCTAATGAATTGGTGGTCGACGCGCAGTGTTTGAAAAAATAATTATCATTATTAAGGTTGATTTTGAAAAAAGCTATGACTTGGTGGATTTGCAATATTTGGATAATGTTATGGGTAAAATGAATTTTCCGACTCTGTGGCAGAAGTAGATTTTAGAATGTATTTCTATGGAAACTGCTTCAATTCTTGTAAACAGTAGCCCAACTAATGAGTTTAAGTTGGAAAAAGGTCTTCGTCAAGGTGATCCATTTTCCCCTTTCTCTTCTCATAACAGCTAAAGGGTTACATGTTTTGATGAATGCTTTAATGGAAAAAGGTATGTATACAAGTGTTGGGGTTAGGGAGCAAAGTGTTGCTTATGTTTCTCATTTACGGCTTTTTAGTGATACTCTATTGGCGGGGGTTAAAATTTTGGCTAATGTTCGAGCTTTAAAGTCGGTGTTGGTTCTTTGTGAAGTTACATCGGGATTAAAATTTAACTTTCATAAAAGTATGTTATTGGGGGTCAATGTCTCATAATTTTGGCCGCCTACCGTTTTTGTATTTGGGGCTGCATATTCATTGTGATTCTAGGAAGCTTAATTTTTGGTATCCTCTGATTGACCACATCAAAAGAAGGCTGTCGAGGTGGAAGATTCACTTTCTCTCTATGGGGGTTCGTCTGATTCTTGTTAAATTTGTCATGTCTTCCATTCTGGTATACGTACTTTCTTTCCTTTTTCAAGGCGCTCTTAGGTATCATATCTTCTCTTGAATATATTTTTAATGCTTTTTTCTGAGAGGAAGGGGGAGTGAGGAGAATTTCCTGGATTAATTTGGATTCTATTTGTTTGAAAAAATAAAATAGATGTTTGAGGATTAGGAGGTTGAAGGAGTTTAACTTAGCCTTACCTGGTAAATGGTGTTTGAGGATTTTAAATGAGACAAGAAGTCATTGGTATAGGGTATTCTGTGCTCGGTATGGTGAGAAATGGGCGATTATGTTTTGGGGGAAGTGGTGGTTCTGTTTGGTGGAGGAATTTGAAAAATATAAAGGATGGTGTTGGTTTGGTCGATGGATGGTGGATGCTTAATAACATTGATCGGAAGATATATGATGGGTCTTCTACCCTGTTTTAGAAAGATCATTGACTTTGGCAGTATTTCTTTGAAGGTTAGATTTAGTAGGTTATTTGATTTAGTGGAGAATAAGATCGACCGTAGTAGAAATGAACGAGTTGAGGTGCGGGGAGAATGGTGAGGCGTGGAAGTGGCGTTGGAGGTTGCTTGTGTGGAAGAAGGAGCTAGTGGGAGAGTATTGAGCGGTTAACCTCAATGTTTTTGCAGATGGAAGTAGAAGATCGTCGGGTATGGAATTTACATCCCTCTTCTTGCTACACGATTAATAGTGCTTATAAGAAGTTGTCTGAAGTTAACAACAACAATAATCAGGCGCATTCCCAAATTTTGTGGTTGAAACATGTATCGCTCAAGGCTTTGATTTTTGTCTGGCATTTGTTACTGGATTGTATTATGACGAAGGACAATTTGACTAGGCAACGACTTCTTGCTATGAACAATCAAAGATGTGTGGCAAATTGTGGGGTGGATGAAGACACAAATCATATGTTTGTAAAATGTGATTTGTTCGGTATACTATGGCCTATTATTTCGAATTGGTTAGGGTTCTCAATGGCAACAATTCAAGGAAAGTTATTGGATCATCTCTTACAATTTGGTGGGTTAGGTGGTTTTTTAAAAAATGTCTGGTTGACTCCTAACACGATTTGGTTCTCTATTATATGAGTTATTTAGAAAGAACGAAATAGACGTATTTTTTAGAATAAAGCGGAGCATTTGCATGCGTTATCTGAGAGGGTAAAGCTTCAGTCGTTTTGGTGGTTTCAGTCAAAATATGTTACTTTCGATTATGATTACCAGTTTTGAAGGTTAAATCATTTAACTTGCTTATCAACTATTATGTAGTTCGTTTTTGCTATTTCTTTTTCAAATTTTCGATTGTAATTTCGAATTTTCTTGTCATCTTCAGTATATCTTGTGTTGGAGTTGTAACACCCCAAATTCGTAAGAATATTTATTTAATTTATTTAAATATAATATTCGTGATTTTTGGGGAATTTTAGTGTTTTGGGGCATTGCGTGGAATTTTGTGGAGTTTGATTATTTAGTTAAATAATAGTATATATTATAGGATATAATGTCTTACTATTAACTTAAATAATATTGGAAGAATTAAGGGTAAATTGGACTTTTGAGGAGGATTAATGAGGGTATTATGGAGAAAGCCCAATTTTGAGGCCCAAGGGTTAGGTTGAATATAAAAGGAGGATTTGAGAATAGGTTTCATTTTTTTGGTAAACCGTGAAAAGAAGAAGGTGAGAGCTCTGAGGAAAAAGGAGGAGGCGAGGAATTCGAGAATGTTTCCGAAGGCTTAGAGAGAAAGCTTCGAATCAACAATCTAAGGTATGGAGAGTATTACCTTTCATTGTTTTCAATATAGTGATTCGATGTGTTTAAGGCCGATTTTGAGGTATATGTGGGTTTATGATTATATTGATGATTTAGGTGTTGTTTTTGTGGGTTGATGATGAATATGAAGGGTTGGATTGAGTTGGGTAAAATTAGGCCTTTGAGACTAATGTTTCTTTGGTGTTGTTTTGACCTTGTAGAAAAAGGGGATTGTGAGGATTTATGGGTTTTGAGGTAAACTGATGAATTTAAGGGTATTTTTGTGAATCGATTAATAATGTTGAATTGAACCGGTAAAATAGACCTTGGGGATGACTTCCCTATCGATGTTGTTTCGAACTTGTGGCGTAAGGGATTTATGGAGTTTATAGGAAGCTTGAGAGTTTTGAAGGTTTAGGGAAATTAAGGTTTCCTGTAGTGTCCTGAATCGACCTAAAAGACGTAGGTTTTAGGCCTTTAATTTCTGTGATGTATTGGGGCCGTTGTAGGGGTGTTTTTGGGTCATTTGGGGCTGTAATCGCAGGTACCTTTGAGGCTGTGCAGTTACTGATGCGTAGCAGCGATTTGCTGTAATCGCAGGTTCGCTAGGCGAACCATTGCTTCGCTAGGAAAATGTTCGCCAAGGTTCGCAAAGCGAACAGCACAGCGAATGCGCAATAACATGAGTGTAGGTACTGAGATGGTTCTGGAGTGGAAGTGGGGATTCGCTGTGTAATACCCCATAAATTTATAAACGCTTTGGTTAATATTATCATGATCAACTGGGTCCCGGAGTACTCTGAGCAATTATTTGATAAAATAATTAGAGTAAACTGGCGAACTCAGAGTTGACTAAATTAATAATATTTAATGTTGAGTTTTTATGATTTGGTGTATTTGAGCTATTTTGGACATTTAGTAGTATTGCTAATTAATGGAAATTATTTTCTTTACTATGTTTCTTTTTCTCATTTGGAAACAAAAACAAGAGTTAGAAGGAAAAGAAAGGAAAAGTGAAGGAAAGGAAAAGGAGAAGAAAATTGTCCAAGAGCTCAAGATCATCATCAAGCATCCATCCTTCATCTCTTCATCTCAGCATCAATCTCCTCATCTTGTTATCCAGGTGGGTTCTAATTAGACCCTTTAGAGTAGAGTTTATTTTGAGTTTAGAGTTAGATTGGAATTGTGAGAATTGATTATTTTTGCTTAAAATCATGAATCTAACTGTTGAAACTCAGTGTATGATTGTATGTTACACTGCTTGATATGTTATAACCTGTTTTAATGCTTTGTGATTGATCAAAAATGGGATTTTGGGGTGATTTTGGATCAACCCGTAGCAGGAAAAGTTCTGCTGGTTTTTCTGCATTTTCCTCTGCCCATACGCGTACGGGATGTGCCAATACGCGTATGGGGCATGGACGTTACGCGTACGGCAGAGACAATACGCGTAATGGTTTTTAAAATGAAATTTTCAAAGGAAAAAGCCTCTACTCATACGCGTATGGAAAGGGTGATACGCGTATGGGATCTTTAAAAGGAAATTTTCAAAGGAAGTCAGTCTATGCCCATACGCGTATGGCCTTGGGCAATACGCGTATGGCTGGGCGAGAATTGTGGGCAATACGCGTATGGGTTGTGCCAATACGCGTATGGCCAGGGGAGTTGCAGAAAATTCTGCTGTTGTGATTATTTCCAGATCGATTGTTCCCAATGCCGTAACTTTTTGTACGTAACTCGGATTGGAACAATTTTGGTATCGTTGGAAAGATAATAAAATGTACTTTCTTATTACAATGGTTTTAAGATTGTCGGCCGATTTTATTATGTCGGGAATTCTGGAATAGTGTCGTTTTGTCGACTTTTATCTGTTAAATGTGTATAATTATCATGGACAACGTATGCATGTTAAAATATGACTGAAGTAGAGTGAGGATTTACCCTAAACAATATTGTAAGAGTGTGATGGAATGATAACAACGCTCGTGCAAGTAAGGCCGAGGCGTTGTATTGTGTAATCATAACCGGTTATTATTGATAGTGCGTTTCATGGGTCTCGAGCTCCTCTGAAACATATGCACCATTACTTGGCAGGTTTAATTCCCGCGGTTAGTACGAATGGGACCTACGGGTAGAGACTTGTGATGGTTTATAGGCCATGAGAAGTGACGGTTCACGGCTAACAGGCCGTTGTTCCCGAATCTATTTCGTATGCCAAGTAATTCGAGGATCCATGACTCGGGTCGTCTTCTAGACGTAGAAGCGGACGGGAAAAGGGGATGCCTTGGTATGGTTATTGATTATGAATCCTTGAGTTTACAGGCTCAGGAGGTACTTCGGTACTAGTGTGAGTTTACAGGCTCACCGTGATGGTTACTTGTGTGTGTACTTATGGTCTTTCCCCTTTCCCTTTTGACATGAGTTAGGTTTATTAGAACCTTGTAAAGTCGAGAGGACTTTAAGATAGGGAACTCACTGAGATTTGATGTATCTCACCCCACTGTTGTTGTTTACATCACTGGTTCTGCAGGTTCGACAAAGGGTAAGGACAAGGTTATTTGACTTTCCTTACGGATCGTGGTTTTGTGATGGCATGGCTTCCGCTATGGCGTTTATGTTTTGAGATTATTGTGATGATCTAGTTCTTAGTTTTTATCATTTTGGAACATCTTGTATATATAATGCCTTAGACTTTTAGTATTTTTGTATTAGAGGCATTTATGTATATAATGTGTTAACTAGGAACTTGTTATATTTCAGTACCAAAAGTGAAACTCATGTATCATATATGATTTGAGGCATGTATTTATATGTGGTCATTACAGTTGGTATCAGAGCAGGTCGTATCCTCGACCTAGCCATGAAATAGAATAAGTATTTCTTTCCGTTTCATATGCGGCGTGTCGCCATGGGTCTTGTCTGTTATATTTATGGTATTGTGTCTGATCAACTTAATCCTATTTGTATGAAATTCAGGAACATGGCTGACAGGCGCAGAAACAACCGTGGTAGACCAAGAACCACGCCAGCAGGGACTAATCCGCCAGGTGATGATGGGAATACTTCGTTGTACCAATTTATGCAACAGATGCAGCAACAACATAATTTGTTCATGCAAGGAATGGTACAGCAAATGGCTGGAGGTGTGCATCCTCCAGTGGTAGTACCAGAAGCTGCAGGGGGAACCTTCAGGGATTTCATCCACATGAATCCTCTGGAGTTTCAGGGAGGGTTAGATCCGGTGAAGGCTCATGAATGGATATCAGGTATGGAACGGATATTTCTGATAGTTCAGTGCAGTGAGGAAAACAAGGTGGTCTTTGCTTCTCACTTGCTAAAGGGTCCTGCCATGAGGTGGTGGGAAAGTGCTTCAGCCTTGATGACAATCCAAGAGGTACCAAAAGTGTGGGAGCAGTTTAAGGTAATTTTTATGGAGAAATATTTTCCGAGTTCTTTAAGGTCTCAGAAGGAGTTTGAGTTCCAGCAGTTAAGACAAGGTAACTTATCTGTGGCTTCTTATGCTGAAAAGTTCGAGATTATGGCTGCTTATTCGAGACAGGCCATGTATGCTCCTGATGAGCGGTGAAAGATTGATCAGTTTTTGTTTGGTTTAAGGGCTGAAATTTCACACAGTGTATCTCAGAGAGAATTTGCTACTTATGCTGAAATGTTAAGACAATGTTATGTGGCGGAGAATAGTTTGAAAAAGGTACAAATGGAGGTGGATTTGAACAGGGCAACTCAAAGTGACCGTGGGAGGTCGAGTCAATAGTTTAGGCAAAGGCAACAGACTTCCAAAGGGAAGCAAATGCAGAGTTCTAGAACTAGTGTGCCTCCGGTATGTCGTATGTGTGGACGGAATCATTATGGTAGGTGCAATTTGGAGGGAATGAGATGTTATCAGTGTAATAAGGTGGGCCACATGGCTAAGGATTGTCCTCAGGGTAGAAATCAGACACAAGGGAAGACTACTGGCCGAGTGTATACCTTGGATGCAAGGAAGACAAAGGGTGACAACTCCTTGATTGCGGGTACGTGTTTCGTAAATGGACATCCTTGTTTTGTTTTATTTGATTGTGGGGCAACGCATTCTTTTGTGTCCACGCGTTGTGTAAAGCGACTTGGGTTGCAAACTATTCCTTTGTTTCCTCCTATGGTGGTTACTACTGCCATGGATGAAATGGTTGAAACACCGCTGATGTGTGAAAATTGTGTGTTGTCGGTTAATGAAAGAATCTTCCAGATCGATCTTATTTGTTTGCCACTTAAGAAAGTGGATGTTGTTTTGGGAATGGATTGGCTTTCTGCTAATTCGGTGTTTATTGGGTGTGAGGAAAAGTTAATCATTATTCCATCTGCTGAGGCTACTCCGAAATATATGTTATCAACGATTTTAGAAGGTACAGTGGGAATGGTAAATTTCTTGTTTGAGAAGGAGAAATCTGTTTTAATGGTTCTTACTAAGGAAGGAAGTAGTGAACAGCAAGTTCTGAATATTCCTATAGTGTGTGAGTTTCCTGAAGTGTTTCCTGAGGATGTTTCTTCTCTTCCTCCAGAGAGAGAAGTTGAGTTCTCTATTGACCTAGTACCGGGAACGGCTCCTATATCCGTTTCTCCTTATCGAATGGCACCGCTTGAATTAAGAGAGTTAAAGGACCAATTGGAAGACTTGATGTCTAAGCATTTTGTTAGACCTAGTGTTTCACCTTGGGGAGCTCCAGTGTTGTTAGTAAAGAAGAAAGATGGGGGAATGCGTTTGTGCATTGATTATCGTAAGTTGAATAAAGTGACCATTAAGAACAAGTACCCCTTACCCAGGATAGACGACTTGTTAGATCAATTGAAGGGAGCCTGTGTATTCTCGAAGATTGATTTACGGTCGGGTTATCATCAAATCCGAGTGAAGAGTTCTGATGTGCCAAAAACTGCATTTAGGACACGTTACGGTCATTACGAATTCTTAGTGATGTCGTTCGGTGTGACTAATGCTCAAGCTGTTTTCATGGATTACATGAACCGAATATTTCAGGCTTACTTGGACCAATTTGTGGTAATCTTTATTGACGACATTCTTATTTATTCTCGTACTCCACAAGAGCACGGAGAACATCTGAGAATTGTCTTATCGGTATTGCAAGAGAAGCAGTTATTTGCTAAGTTGAGTAAGTGTGAGTTTTGGATGTCGGAAGTTAATTTTCTTGGACATGTTATATCTCAAGGTGGTGTGGCAGTGGATCCATCGAAGGTAGAGGCAGTTATTAATTGGGAGAGACCGAGAAATGTTTCAGAAGTTAGAAGCTTCTTGGGATTGGCAGGTTACTATAGAAGGTTCATTAAGGGCTTTTCTCAATTGGCCATACCAATGACGAAACTTACTCGGAAGGATTTTGCTTTTGAGTGGGATTCGGGTTGTGAACAAAGTTTTAGGAAATTGAAGGAAAGTTTGACGAGTGCTCCAGTATTAATTATTCCTGATCCTAACAACTCTTATGAAGTGTTCTGTGATGCGTCTAAGAGGGGATTAGGGGGTGTTCTGATGCAAGGTGGTCAAGTAGTAGCTTATGCTTCTCGTCAGTTGAAAGTTCATGAGAAGAATTATCCAACTCATGATTTGGAATTAGCTGCAGTGGTGTTTGCACTGAAGGTGTGGCGTCATTATTTGTATGGTGTACGTTTTGAAATGTTCAGTGACTACAAAAGTTTGAAGTATTTGTTTGACCAGAAGGAGTTGAATATGCGACAAAGAAGGTGGATGGAGTACTTAAAGGATTATGACTTAGAACTGAAGTATCATCCAGGAAAGGCGAATAAAGTAGCGGATGCCTTAAGTCGGAAAATGGTTCATAGTGCAGAATTGATGATCTTGGAATATTCATTGTTGGAAAAGTTTAGGGATCTTAATCTCCAATTTGTGTGGACTCCGAATGGTGTAATTATGGGAAATTTGAATGTCAATTCTACTTTAAGAGTTGAAATTCAGCAAGAACAATTGTTAGAGGAGGAGTTACAAGAGCTGTTACTCCAACTGGGCTTTACACGAGCAACAGATGGGATTGTTCTGTTTAATCAAAGGATTTGTGTTCCGAAAGATGAGGCATTAAAAAGGAAGATTTTAGATGAAGCCCATAAAGGTACTTTTACGATACATCCTGGTTCTTCGAAGATGTATCAAGATTTAAAGAAGGATTATTGGTGGTCTGGGATGAAAAAGGATATAGCGGAATATGTGTCAGAATGTGCGGTATGCCAACAGGTGAAGATTGAACACCAAAGACCGGGCGTTTTGTTACAACCTTTGGATATTCCAGTTTGGAAGTGGGATAGTATTTCTATGGACTTTGCAGCGGGTTTACCCCGAACGCAAGGTGGTTATGATTCTATTTGGGTGATTGTCGATCGACTAACGAAATCTGCGCATTTCTTAGCCGTGAAGACTACTTATAAGGCAAGTCATCTTGCAAGGTTGTTTATTGCTGAGATTGTGAGACTGCATGGTATTCCTTCTAGTATTGTGTCCGATAGAGATCCGAAGTTTACTTCGAGATTTTGGAAAGTGTTCCAACAAGCAATGGGTACGAATTTACGTTTGAGCACGTCGAATCATCCTCAGACGGATGGTCAGACCGAGCGAACAATACAAACAATGGAGGATATGTTAAGAGCTTGTGTGCTAGAGAGTAGAGGGAATTGGAAAGAACTTTTGCCGTTAATTGAGTTTTCCTATAACAATAGTTACCATGCGAGCATCGGTATGGCTCCTTATGAAGCATTGTACGGGAGGAAGTGTAGAACACCTTTGTGTTGGGCTGAAATTGGCGAAGATAGGATTTTGGGGCCCGAGATTATTCAAGAAACTACGGAAAAGATTCGAATGATCCGTGAGAAAGTTAAACAAGCACAAGATCGTCAGAAGAGTTATGCGGACAATCGTAGAAGACCTTTGGAATTTGAGGAAGGTGACCATGTATTTCTGAAAGTTACTCCGAGGTTGAGATTGAGAGGTCCGTTTAAGTCACGCAAATTAAGTCCGAGATACGTGGGACCGTATCAGATCTTAGAAAGGATTGGTGAAGTTGCTTATAGATTAGCCTTACCACCCTCTCTATCTGAAATGCATGATGTTTTTCACGTATCTCAGCTCCGTAAGTTTGTTCCTGATCCTCTTCAGCCAATTTTACCAGAATCAGTGGAAATAGAAGCGGATTTGACTTTTGAACCACAACCGAGTTGTATTGTGGGAAGAGAAACAAAAGTGTTAAGGAATAAAGACATTCCTCTTGTTAAGGTGCAATGGGATATGACGCACCCGGGAGATGCTACTTGGGAATTAGAATCGAAAATGCGAGTTTCCTATCCGCATCTGTTCGGGTAATCTTCTAAATTCGAGGACGAATTTCCATTTAAGGGGGGGAGGATGTAATACCCCATAAATTTATAAACGCTCTGGTTAATATTATCATGATCAACTGGGTTCCGGAGTACTCTGAGCAATTATTTGATAAAATAATTAGAGTAAACTGGCGAACTCAGAGTTGATTAAATTAATAATATTTAACGTTGAGTTTTTATGATTTGGTGTATTTGAGCTATTTTGGACATTTAGTAGTATTGCTAATTAATGGAAATTATTTTCTTTACTATGTTTCTTTTTCTCATTTGGAAACAAAAACAAAAGTTAGAAGGAAAAGAAAGGAAAAGTGAAGGAAAGGAAAAGGAGAAGAAAATTGTCCAAGAGCTCAAGATCATCATCAAGCATCCATTCTTCATCTCTTCATCTCAAGATCAATCTCCTCATCTTGTTATCCAGGTGGGTTCTAGTTAGACCCTTTAGAGTAGAGTTTATTTTGAGTTTAGAGTTAGATTGGAATTGTGAGAATTGATTATTTTTGCTTAAAATCATGAATCTAACTGTTGAAACTCAGTGTATGATTGTATGTTGCACTGCTTGATATGTTATAACCTGTTTTAATGCTTTGTGATTGATCAAAAATGGGATTTTGGGGTGATTTTGGATCAACCAGTTGCAGGAAAAGTTCTGCTGGTTTTTCTGCATTTTCCTCTGCCTATACGCGTACGGGATGTGCCAATACGCGTATGGGGCATGGGCGTTACGCGTACGGTAGGGGCAATACGCGTAATGGTTTTTAAAATGAATTTTTCAAAGGAAAAAGCCTCTGTTCATACGCGTATGGAAAGGGTGATACGCGTATGGGATCTTTAAAAGGAAATTTTCAAAGGAAGTCAGTCTCTGCCCATACGCGTATGGCCTTGGGCAATACGCGTATGGCTGGGCGAGAATTGTGGGCAATACGCGTATGGGTTGTGCCAATACGCGTATGGCCAGGGGAGTTGCAGAAAATTCTGCTGTTGTGATTATTTCCCGATCGATTGTTCCCAATGCCGTAACTTTTTGTACGTAACTCGGATTGGAACAATTTTGGTATCGTTGGAAAGATAATAAAATGTACTTTCTTATTACAATGGTTTTAAGATTGTCGGCCGATTTTATTATGTCAGGAATTCTGGAATAGTGTCGTTTTGTCGACTTTTATCTGTTAAATGTGTATAATTATTATGGACAACGTATGCATGTTAAAATATGAATTAAGTAGAGTGAGGATTCACCCTAAACAATATTGTAAGAGTGTGATGGAATGGTAACAACGCTCGTGCAAGTAAGGCCGAGGCGTGTGTATTGTGTAATCATAACCGGTTATTATTGATAGTGCGTTTCATGGGTCTCGAGCTCCTCTGAAACATATGCACCATTACTTGGCAGGTTTGATTCCCGCGGTTAGTACGAATGGGACCTACGGGTAGAGACTTGTGATGGTTTACAGTCCATGAGAAGTGACGGTTCATGGCTAACAGGTCGTTGTTCCCGAATCCATTTCGTATGCCAAGTAATTCGAGGATCCATGACTCGGGTCGTCTTCTAGATGTAGAAGCGGACGGGAAAAGGGGATGCCTTGGTATGGTTATTGATTGTGAATCCTTGAGTTTACAGGCTCAGGAGGTACTTCGGTACTAGTGTGAGTTTACAGGCTCACCGTGATGGTTACTTGTGTGTGTACTCATGGTCTTTCCCCTTTCCCCTTTGACATGAGTTAGGTTTATTAGAACCTTGTAAAGCCGAGAGGACTTTAAGATAGGGAACTCATTGAGATTTGATGTATCTCACCCCACTGTTGTTGTTTACATCACAGGTTCTGCAGGTTCGACAAAGGGTAAGGACAAGGTTATTTGACTTTCCTTACGGATCGTGGTTTTGTGATGGCATGGTTTCCGCTATGGCGTTTATGTTTTGAGATCATTGTGATGATCTAGTTCTTAGTTTTTATCATTTTGGAACATCTTGTATATATAATGCCTTAGACTTTTAGTATTTTTGTATTAGAGGCATTTATGTATATAATGTGTTAACTAGGAACTTGTTATATTTCAATACCAAAAGTGAAACTCATGTATCATATATTATTTGAGGCATGTATTTATATGTGGGCATTACACGCTGGGAGTCTCGCTAAGCGAAGGAATCAGCGAGTGGGTTCGCTAAGCGAACAAACCAGCGAGCATGACAGATGATTGTGTTTCTGGTGTTGAGTGTGGTGTCTGTGGTATTCGCTGGCCGCTTCGCTAAGCGAAGGTTGTAGCGAATAGGTTCGCCTAGCGAATCCTAGAGCGAACATCTGCTATTCGCGAATTTGTTTTGTGTTGCTGTGCTGTTTTGATGTTTTGATGCTGTGATGTTTATGATGATTTACCATGATGATATTGATGAATATGAGATTATGATATTGTGATGTTTATGATGATTTACCATGATGATATTGATGAATATGAGATTATGATATTGTGATGTTTTGATGAATAATTGATGATGTGAATTGCTATGAGATATGTTGATGATTTTATGACGATGATACATGACTATTTGATGTGAATTACCATGAGTTATATTGATGATTACGAGATGCTGATTAATGATGTTTTGATGACGTATTTGATGATATGATGAATATGTGAGTTTGATGGATGATGATGCACGTAATGACTTTTGTTGATGATGATGATTAGGACGTTGTGCATCATGTATTCATAGCATTTGGACTTCGGTCTATTGATGATGTTAGGACTTCGGTCCAGTGACGATGTTAGGACTTCGGCCCAGTGGTGGCTTCAATCCCATTGTGTGGATTGAGGTGTTTATGACGTGCTCCCTTGTGGAGGGTTGATGGCCTAGTGTCCATCTTTTGTGACGATTGGTACCACATGTATGAGTCTTGTTGTGCATTGCATTTTATGTGGCATTGACGTGATGTTGTGATATAGTGATTCCTGATATTTTCCTTTATGATGACCCTGATGATGTTGTATATGATGATGACGCCATTTTGCATATCCTGTTTTTATATTGATTATGATGAAATGTGATTACTCACCCTGCCTGTTTGAATGTTGCCTCCACGTGGGTAACGTGCAGGTGATCAGGTTTAGCTGTGGATGCCTTCGAGGACTTGTGGAGTTGTACTTTACTTTTGGTCGATGTAGAGGGTTTTGCTCTGATAGTGTAACATCGGGTTGGGTTGTTGAGTCGAACCATTGTTGAGTTGTTGTTTTTTGATATTTGATGACTATGAGTTATTTTGAAACCGTTTTTATTATTGTGGTTATGGTGATTCTGCTGCTAACTTTGATGGCTTTTGTTGAAAACCTTTTTATTTTGAATTATTGAGTTTCGCTGCCATATGAAGGCTTTTGAGTATTTTTGAGGAAAACCAGTGTTTACGGAGCAAGTGTTTAATTTGAATTTATTGAGAAATGTGCACCCTTCGAGGTGATTTTTGATTTTACTCTGATAAATTATATATTTTTCCGTGTTTATTCGTGGGGTAGAAAAGGGTGTTACAGGAGTGACTTGCTCTTTGATCATTTTTATAAATATAAAAATCTCATTTTGGCATTTTCAACCAAAAATAAAAAAATAAAAAGATTGTTAAAAAATTATTTATTATTTCAAATGATTAATTTTCTAAATTTTTTAAAAAGTTTACATTTAATTAATTCTAATTAATTAATAATTAATAATTTAATAATTATTAAATATCATAAAATAAAAATAAAATGACATATCACCTATTATGTCATCTCATTTGGCATATCAACGCCATATAAAAATTTAATAGCGAAAAAGAGATAGATTAAAAAATAATTTAGAAATTAAAAAAAATTACATTTTATTTAAATTAAAAAACTATTTTCATACATGTAAATTAAAATTCCAAATAATAATAATAATATAATCATTTTATACATTTAATACTTCTTCTTAACCATGTCCTAAATCAAATAAAAAGACCTTATTTGTCTTTAGTACACACACAAATATTTTAATTTGAGATGTCTTTAGTCATCAATCATAACTTTGGCAAACCATGCTTACCTAATAAGGTATGTCATTTATGTGATCAATATTGAGTCAAATATATTACTTTTTGACAAATTGTGAACACTACTTTCTATATTTATTTATTCTTTTGTGAACATTGAATTTACTATTGCACGTGTATGACTTTTTTCCTTCGATTGTTTCTAATCCTAGACTAATTTTTTTGTCGTATGAGAACAAACAAGTAACAACACACAACCTATGTGTGGCTGCCAAGTTACGTACATAACTCTAACATTGAATTTAACGAAGTCACATTATTGTGGCTTGGTTTAAGGCTAGGTGTCACAACATAGAGAGACATCACATTATGTTAGTTTTCTTGCACACTAATCTTCATGTTGTTATGTGCTTTCGTCGCACTTTCCAATTTATGAATGTGTTCCTATCGATTTGGTTTTCTAATCTTGTGACTTTTGTAGGGGATTGGCCATTGACCAACGGCGTTTAGAGGTTTGTGGTGTTTTTTTTTTCTATTAGTACATTCTAATTGTTATTTAATCATTCAATTGTAGAATTTTAGACGAGTTACTTGATAATTTGGACAGTTTTACGCGTATGTGTGTACCGCGTTTGCGTGTGTTTAATGAAGTGTTTTTAAAGAGAAAATTAAAGATGTAAATGTTAGTGCGTGATACACTAAGAGAAAATAATTTGAATATTATAAAACTGAATTACAAAATATCTATTTATATATAGCTAACTGACTTGACTACTAAGTAATAAACCATAATCCTAATTAACTTGAGTTTAGACCACAACTTAGATTATATCACAATATAACTAATACAAATAACATTTTTTATAACAACCTTGTACATTGATTATCCATAAAACCGAAGGAATATATCTATAAGAAGCGCTATTTTATTTTTAATATAACCTATTACCGCGGTCTTTTGAAAAAACCGAGGGAATATAAATATTAGGGACGCTTCGGATCCCCGTTACTTCATTTTTATGTTTTTCCAATGGTTTAATTAGTATTTCTCACTTGACGTCTTTCTAGATTCCACTTTTTCTTTGTTAAAATTTTTTTCTTTATTTTTTTCTTAGTTAATTAGTAAAACTCAAATCTTTGTTATCAATAAAAAGATTACGCAATAATCCAATTGAAAGGAAGGGAAAAATTTCATTGATAATCAGAGAAGCGGGACAACAGATTACAAAAAACAGGACAACATATAACTATTCGACATATTCAAACTTCTGACTTCACTCAACTTCAACAGTTAATTCTGTTATTTTTACCCTTTTAACTATCCCTAATTGAGAGAAAAGTTCATAAAGAACTCTTCCATATGGTATGAGGAAAGTTATTTCCTCGAGAGAGGTCACAATCATTTCCATTAAGAAGGTAAAAATAGTAAGTGGAAGATTAATTTTGACATTGTGGATAAGGAACTACAAAAGATGTTTGTCATCTGAAGTAAGCGTTCTAATTGTTTCTCTCTTGGACGAAGATTTGACATTAGAAGTTGATGCCAAACTTTTGCAATTGGGATGAGATTGGCAGGACCAGCGAGGTTATTGTAGTTGACATAAATTAGGAGAGAGTGGTTTGAGAAGACATTGTTGAATCTATATTGTTCAACACAACTACCTTTCTCTTCACACTTTATTGTCTGAGCAATAAGTGATGGAGTGATGGTGATAGGAAGGCCATATATATTGGACTGTATTGACTTAACATCCTCACCAGATTGTCTAACAGAGACATTTAACCATAACTCTTTTACGAGATTAGTGTAGATGAGTCCATGAAGCACGTCAAAGTAACCTTTCAACTTATGTTTGAAAATAGTTTTCATTAGATCAAAACCTTGGTCTTTCAACTCTTTGAAATCAACAAAATTTTCATTGATAACGAACAAAATATTTTCATCTCCATTGAAGATTTTTGTAGACATTTTTTGAATAAAAAGAAAAGACTTTTAAGCTAGATTTGAAGACACAAAGAGATGGAAATGAAATGAGACCTGAATAATGTATAAATAAATTGGAAAAGAGGAAGTGAAACAATCAGAGAAGCTCAAATGCCTTCTTGAAAATCCAAAAGATACGTTACGTTTTGAATAGGGATGATCATTACTATTCTAGTGATATAATTCCAAGGCGCGATGATCATTACTATTTTTTTAAATATAAAAACAACATATTACCTCAATTTTTTCATATAACCAAGGGGAAAAACCAGGAACCAACAATCCATGAACCTTTCTTTTTTATTATATATTTTATTTGTAAATATTCTTTGTAATCAATGAAATGTAAAAAAAATCAAAGGTTTTTTTACCTCGATTTTCTATTAAAACGGGGGTTAAAGTATTTTACCTAAATTAAACATAAAAAATCATTAGTGATTTTATTCATCAAATATATGTCGTTCATTTCATGAGATATCAACGCTCAAGACACTACCATAGTGATCCGTGTGAAACATAAAAAACTTTCATCATAAAAGCATGTTTCTAAATATGAATAAGTAAATGAAGCACCATGAAGCGCTTGAAACTATCTACACCCACCTCTATGGGTTTACAAGATCATTTGCCATGAAAAGATCGCTAAGATGGATGTAAGAGCAGAAAATTATTTGGGTTTAAGGTTTGTGTTCTTAACTATTTATTTTAGAAAAAAATATTTATTTATCTAACCTTTTTTTATCAACCTTTTTTTTGTTTTATATCAGAAACAAATCCATGCGAGGTAAAGCCATTGAGAATATAGCCGCACCCAGCATTTGATCTTGCCCGAATATCAAGGATTCGAAGATCTAACATATAATCTTCATGGACTAATTAACTTTTATTTTAATATTTTATGTAAATAATGTAATATTCTGGGTAAAAATTGTAGTTTGTAAACGAATTATTTTACTAATATTTTGTGTAAATAATGTAACGAGTTTTAATTAAAAAAACAATCTATCTTACCCATTGGTTTGTGGATAAATCGAGAGGTATAAGGCGTTGTTTTTGTAAATAATAAAAATGCAGATGCTGGGGTTTGAACTCGTGATCATATAACTTTATCCCTCAGTTTTTCATTAACCAAGGTGTTAAGTGACATTTTTTCATGTCACCCTTCATTATGTCGCTTCGGTAGCCGAGGTTACATCTCTTTCGCATGCGACGTTAAAAGCGTTATTTGTAGTAATGCATACTCCATTATAATCCAAGTTGTCGAACACAAGCTAATCATAGTTTACCTGAACTATTCATAATTCTTTCTCAAAGTTAGGAATCTGTCGATCTTCAGTCCTTTGGTGAAAATGTCGGCCAACTATGTTTCACTCGAGCAATGCCTCACTACAAGTTCACCCTAGTTACCTTCTCCATTAGGAAGTGAAACCTAGCCTCAATGTGCTTACTTCTTCCATGCAGAACTGGATTCTTTGCAAGATTAATGGTTGACTTATTGTCGGTCTCCAGCACCAGAGATTTCTTCACTTCGACCTCCATCTCTTCCAGCACATATCTGATCTAAATTGTTTGACAAACAACATAAGATTCTGCTATATATTCAGCCTCATATGATGATAATGCCACCACATGTTGTTTTCTCGAGCACCATGAGATTGGGGCATCAAATACTCAAAAGAAGTAACCAGTTGTGTTTCTTCGATCTTCCTTATCTCCATACCAATCAGCATATGAATAGCAATTAATCTTAACTTCTTTGCTTTCAAAATCTCTTGGAAATAGAATTCCATTGTTTGTCAAACCTTTTAAGTATCTCAAGATTCTTCTTGCAGCCTTCATGTGTGACACCCTTGGATCACAAATGTATCTACTCACTAATCCGACTGAGAAACCTATATCATATCGACTGTTGCACACATATCTCAGAGATCTAACGATTTGTTTGAATAAAGTGACATCGACTTTGTCTTCCTCTCCATGTTTATCCAACTTCAAATTTGGTTCGACAGGTGAGGATGCAGGATTTGAGTCTTCCATCCTGAATCTCTTAAGTATCTCTTTGACATACTTTCTTTAATGTAGAATCATACCTTGCTTCGACATTTTAAAATTATATGCCTAGGAAGTACGACAAATTTCCCACATCTGACATTTCAAACTCCTTCTTTGTCAACTCTTTGAACTTCGACAAGTTCTCCAAGCTATTTTCGATTACAAATAAGTCATCGACATATAAGAAGATGATTGTTATATCTTGTTCCACAACCTAAACATAGACACCATACTTAGATTTGCATTTGATGAATCCTAATTCGACCAATTATGAGTCGATCTTCTTGTTATATGCCCTAGGTGCCCGCTTTAGGCCATATAGCTTTGTGCAACATGTATACTTTTCATGCTTCCTCATGTATCACAAACCTAGGAGGTTGTGTGACATATATCTCTTCATCTAGAGGACCATTCAAAAATGATAATTTCACATCTAAGTAAAATGTCGAGCAACCTTGCTTACATGTCATGGCTACCACTAATCGAACAGTCTCCAATCTTGCTACTGGTGCATATACCTCAGAGTAGTTGAGTTCTGCTCTCTGAAGAAACCCCCGAGCTACTAATCTTACTTATGTCTTGCTTTCGACCCATCAGCATTATGCTTCCACTTGAACACCCGCTTCACTTCAATATCTTTTGAATGTGTTAGAAATTAGACTAAATCACGTGTGTTATTTCTTTTGATCTCTTGTAACACTTCAAACATAGCTTCCTTCCATTGTTTATGTTTGAAGGCCTCACTATAGTTGATTGGTTCAGCACCTGCAAGTAAAGTGGAATGAATCAAATATCCATCTAGTGTGACTTCATCATCACCAACCAGTCCACAGTCTTGAAGCCTTGTTGGGAATACTCTGGTTCTTTGAGGTCTTTGGCTTGTGCTAGGCACACCCTCTCAGTTGTATGCTCTGACTTCTACAGTGACTGGAACATTATCGACTGGAATTTCTTCGTGCTCACTACTTTCTTCATCAATTTCATATCCCGTCAATGCCTTATTAGTTGCATCACGTGAATTCCAATCTCAGGCAGAATTCTCATCAATCACAATGTCTCGACTCATCACCATTTTATCATTGATTGGATTGAATATCATGTAAGCCCCAATTTTGTGATATCCCACCAGAGTCATACATTCACTTTTATCATCAAGCTTCTTTCTCCTTGCATCAGGAACCCTCTTAGAAGACGAAGGTGTGTCGAATTAACTGAACGTAGGACTTGAGATTATCACTAAGAAAGGGTGGGTACAAAATAAATTTTGAGCCTTATATCTTTTGTTTCATAAACCGTGAATCAGACCACGTTACAACCCTCAAAAGACCTAATTGAGGCGGGGTTTATTGTAACGCCCGTATTTAATTAAATGTTTTTAATTAAATAGTATTAAGTGTTCTCCTTATAATTGTTGAATATGTTGATTATGTTGTTTGATGCTAATAAGTATTAGCCGGGTAATTAGTCGATTTAGTCGGGAGGAATTAATATTAGAAATAATATTTATTTTCGTAGGATATTAATTAATTTGGTTGGGTTAAGTGGCGTGAGAAATAGCAAAGTTGGGGGTATCGTGTGGAAGGCCCATTAAGATAATTAGTAGACCCATTATTTTAGTAAGTTAATTAGAATGAGATGGAAGTTATGGTCAGAAAACAAAAACAAAAGGGAGTAAGTCATGTAGCAAGCAGTTAAAAGCAAGGGTTTTGGAAAAACAAAAAGGTGGGAGAAGAGAGAATACGTGAAGTTGCAAAGAGGAGAAAACAAGGGTTGCGAGAGATCGCGTAGAGGCTGCGAGAAAGCGAGAATTCGACCGAAAATTAGAGCTACATTCAATCCAAGGTAAGGGTGGGGTTCGAATTCTATAAACGGGAATATGATAATTAATATGTGGGGTTGGTTTTATAGAATTCCCCTCTGTTTTGTGTAATTGATGTTGTGAATATTTAATTTGATCTTATGTTGATGAATTGTTAGTAGAATTGCTTATGTCTGTGTTGAAATGATTTCCGTAGAAATGCTGAAACACATTGTAATTGATGAATTGGTTGTGAGAAACTGGTATCTGTTAATTTAGGTGTAAGTCTGTTGTAGTTTTGTTGTGGAAATGTGTAATTCTGTTGTGGTATATGTTGAAACGCACTGTCTTGGACAATTGAAATTGATGTGAATTGAGGAACGGTTGTAAACTGGGAAAGAAACTGGAATGAACGAATTCTGAGACGAAGGATTTTGTGGCCGTGACGATCGTGGTGGGTTGTGACGACCGTGACGACCGACACAAGGGACCTTACGACCGTCACACGGGTCATGAAAGTGACACGACCGTCATGGAGGCTAAGAAGTAATATAGCCAACGATTGGCAAGTCTACTGTAGCGATAACCAATAGCCACGACTTATACTAAGAATTATACCAATTTAGCATAGTACTGTTGCAGAGTTAGACAATCCAATTCATATTAATTAGTTTACTGCAATATATATATATATATATGTTCATGGTTACTAATAATATATATATATATATATATATATATATATATATATATATATATATATATATATATATATATATATATATATATATATATATATATATATATACATATATGCCATTAGTTTATATGACAAGTATAGTAATAATAGTGAGATAATATTATTAGCGTAACAAATTTTAAGAGATTAGAATTAGAGATAAGCATTGGATTAATTTAAATTAAGTGGCAGAGTTGTTGGTATTAAGGTAACAGAGTTATTAAATAGCAGAAACACTAAAACTGAGATAGATATGTATATATACATATAATTAGCTGATATAATTCTGTAGTAGGAGATAGTTGTCCAGAGATGATAAATAGCGGAGGTTGGTTTAATTAATTTAGTTCAGTAAATTGTAGAATTTATATATATACTTGGCAGTAGCAGAATAATATTATCATAGCGGAGCTAGTAGTTGAGTAGAAAACCTTAGTAACTGATGTATACTATTTAATAGCAGATGTAATAATTAATCGGTTTTAGTAGAATTGTCCGGAACAATCATCGATCGCTGTTGTATATTTTGGTCGACTGTGTTGATGTTGTATTGTTGATAAGTTGCTGTCGAATTGTTGTTGTTGCGTTGTCATTGTTGAGCGGTGTTGTTGTTGGGAAGTATAAGGCTGTGGAATATGTTAAATTGCCTCTAATTATTGGCAGGAATTAAGCTGTGGGCCTCTGGCCAATGTTGAGCAGTTGCTGTGCGGATTGACAAATATTAGTGTTGTGGCTATGATGTTCATATTTGAGTCACATGGCATAACATATTGAGCTGGCCTGGATTGGCAAAATATTAAGCGGGTCTGGATTGGCAAAAATATTAAGCGGAAGGCTTATGCCTTGTTGAAGTCAATATTAATTGACAAATTTTTAAGTTGGGAGTTCTGCTCTAATGGTACCACATGCATGTGCATTTCGAGTCGCATTTCATGTTGCATAGTTTTTGTTGTGCTGTTGATTAATGATGAAGTAAAAGTTGTTGTTGTGCTGCTGTTTTACGTTGATTGAGATGTTGTGAAGTGGTGATTGTATAATCTGACTCTAGTATATTACTTATCATATATCTGATTATATTGTTTGATAACTCACCCCTTCTGTTTGAATGTTGTCCCTATGTTGGCAACGTGCAGGTAATCAGGAGTGAAGGTTTTCTACCTTCGTTAGTTCGAGTCGGTGTCGTCGCTCTGATACGTAGCACTCGGGGGGATGAACGCATGTCTTATGTTTTTGTGGATTTGTTTCAATGCTGAATTTTACGTTGAATTTCCGAATGAGTACTTTGTTATTTTAATCTAAGTTGATTCTAGTTATATAAAGATGCTACAAATTGAAGTTTAAAGTTGTGAATCCGCTGCGTGGTTATTTATTAAAGTTGATTTATTTTGGAGACTAAATAGTTGTTAATTTGCCCTCTTTGATTTAGTGTTATATATCCGTGATAATGAGTTTTTATGTTGCTGGTTTTCAAGTTGAAAATGTAATATTCCATGTTTGGCTGAACTTTTATCACTCTGATTTCTTTATAAATGTTGGGTAGAGATGGGGTGTTACATTAGTGGTATCAGAGCAGGTCGGTCCGTCCGGCCAAGTTGTCGAGTCGTAGTTGTTTGACAATCGAGTATTGTTAACTAGTCCTAACTTTTTGTTTATGTTGAAGTGACAAGTTGAGATGGTTGGAAGGAACGATGCTGCGATAGCTGCTGCTATGCAAGCAATGGCCCAAGCTATGCAGAACCTGCCGAACGCTGATGAGAATGCTGGATCTCGTAGTTTGGCGACCTTTCAGAGGGAGAATCCACCTACCTTTAAGGGAAAGTATGATCTTGATGGAGAGTTAGATTGGTTGAAAGAGATGGAGAGGATCTTCCGTGTGATGGACTGCACGTCAGCGCAGAAGGTTCGATATGGGGCTCATATGCTAGCATTCGAGGCTGATGACTGGTGGCTAGAGACTCGCCAGAGGTTGGGAGCTGCAGGTGAGGGTATCACTTGGACTGTGTTCTGAAGAGAGTTCCTGGGGAAATATTACCCAGAGGATGTTCGCGGTAAGAAGCAAATCGAGTTTCTTGAGCTGAAGCAAGGAAATATGTCGGTTACCGATTATGCTGCAAAGTTTGTTGAGTTGGCTAAGTTTTATCCGCATTATAACTGAGATGATGCTGAATTTTCTAAGTGCATCAAGTTTGAGAGTGGGTTGCGCCCGAAAATTAAGAAGGCAGTTGGATATCAGAAGATTCGCGTTTTTGAGGATTTGATTGATAGTTGCAGGATTTTTGAAGAAGATAACAATGCTCATTATAAGATCATTAATGAGAGGAAGGGCAAGCACCAACAGAATCGTGGCAAGCCTTATGATGCTCCGGCGGGAAAAGGTAAGCAGAAAGTAGCTGATGGCAAGAGGACTAGTGGGGGAGATGCTCCTGCTGGCATAACTTATTTCAAATGTGGGAAACCTGGTCATAAGAGTAATGTGTGTACTGCGGAGGTGAAGAGGTGTTTCCGTTGTGGTAAGACTGGGCATGCCATATCTGAGTGCAAGCATAAAGAGAGGGTTTGCTTCAACTGTGGTGAAGAGGGACACCTTGGTAGTCAGTGTCAGAAACCAAAGAAGGCGCAAAACGGTGGGAAAGTGTTCGCATTGGCTGGGAATCAGACAACCAGCGAGGACAGACTCGTCAGAGGTACATGTTTCATTAATAGTACTCCTTTAATTACTATTATTGATACTGGTGCCACTCATTGTTTTATTGTTGCTGATTGTGTTAAGAGATTGGGTCTTATGTTGTCTTCTATGAATGGAGAAATGGTCGTCGAAATTCTAGCTAAGGGATCGGTGACTACTTCTCTTGTGTGTTTGAAGTGTCCTCTGTCGATCTTTGACAGAGACTTTGCTGTTGACCTAGTATGTTTGTCGTTAAGTGGGATGGATGTAATATTGGGTATGAACTGGTTAGAATATAACTATGTTCATATTAATTGTTACAACAAGACTTTGAGGTTTTCTACTCCTGAAGAGGAAACTGGTTTGTTGTCTGCTAGACAGTTGCAACGATTGATGCAAGAAAAAGCTCCGGTGTTCTCGTTGATGGCAACGATATCTATTGAGAACCAAGCTATAATTGATGAGTTGCAGGTGGTGCGCGAATTTCCTAAAGTTTTCCCTGACGAAATTCCTGAAGTACCGCCAGAAAGAGAAGTTGAATTTGCAATTGACCTTGTACCTGGTACTAGACCTGTTTCTATGGCACCATACAGGATGTCTGCATCTGAATTTTCAGAATTAAAGAAACAATTGGAGGATTTGATTGAAAAGAAGTTTATGAGGCCAAGTATATCGCCGTGGGGAGCTCCAGTGTTGTTGGTGAAGAAGAAAGATGGGAGTATGAGACTTTGTGTTGACTATAGACAGTTGAACAAGGTGACGATTAAGAACAAGTATCCGCTTCTGAGAATAGATGACTTGATGGATCAGTTGGTAGGTGCTTGTGTGTTTAGTAAGATTGATTTGAGGTCGGGCTATCACCATATTAAAGTGAAAGATGATGATATTCAGAAGACGGCTTTTAGAACGCGTTATGGACATTATGAGTATTTGGTGATGTCGTTCGGTGTTACTAATGCGCCGGGGGTATTCATGGAGTACATGAACCGTATCTTTCATACTTACTTGGATCAGTTTGTGGTGGTGTTCATTGATGATATACTGATATACTCTAGATCGGAAGTAGAGCATGCAGAGCACTTAAGATTAGTATTGCAAGTTTTGAGAGAAAGGAAGCTATATGCAAAGTTGTCGAAATTTGAATTTTGGCTAAAGGAAGTTAGTTTTCTTGGTCATGTCATTTCAAGTAGTGGCATTGCTGTGGATCCATCTAAAGTAGACGTGGTGCTGCAATGGGAGACTCCAAGGTCGGCTACTGAGATAAGAAGCTTCTTGGGATTAGCTGGTTACTATAGAAGGTTTATCGAAGGTTTTTCTAAGTTGGCACTTCCGTTAACTAAGTTGACGTGTAAAGGTAAGGCGTTTGTGTGGGACTCTCAATGTGAAGGAAGTTTCACGGAATTGAAGAAGAGATTGACTTCGGCTCCGGTTTTGGCATTACCTAACCCAGGAGAACCTTTTGTGATATATTGTGATGCTTCTAAACTGGGTTTAGGAGGTGTACTTATGCAGAATGGTAATGTAGTTGCTTATGCGTCGAGGCAATTGAGGACTCATGAGAAGAACTATCCTACGCATGATTTAGAACTTGATGCGGTTGTTTTTGTGCTGAAGATTTGGAGGCATTATCTTTATGGTTCTAGATTTGAAGTATTTAGTGACCATAAAAGTTTAAAGTACTTATTTGACCAGAAGGAGTTGAATATGAGACATCGAAGGTGGATGGAGTTATTGAAAGATTATGATTTCGGTTTGAATTATCATCCAGGTAAAGCTAATGTTGTGGCTGATGCTTTAAGCCGAAAGACTTTGCATATGTCGGCGATGATGGTTAAAGAGTTGGAATTAATTGAACAGTTCAGAGATATGAGTTTAGTTTGCGAAGTGACACCGCTGAGTGTGAAGTTAGGAATGTTGAAGATTAACAATGATTTTCTGGATAGTATCAGAGAAGCTCAGAAGTTAGATGTGAAGCTAGTAGATTCGATGGTTGGAATCGATCAGTCGGAAAATAATGATTTCAAGTTAGATGAGCATGGTGTGTTGAGATTCCGTAATCGAATTTGCATTCCCGACGATGCGGAGATGAAGAAAGCAATTCTTGAGGAAAGCCATAGAAGTAAATTGAGTATTCATCCGGGAGCTACAAAGATGTATCAAGATTTGAAGAATTTGTTTTGGTGGCCTGGGATGAAGCGTGATGTAGCGCAGTTTGTGTATGCATGTTTAACTTGTCAGAAGTCAAAAGTTGAACATCAGAAGCCTGCGGGGTTGATGCAACCGTTGGAAGTTCCATAATGGAAATGAGATAGCATTTCAATGGACTTTGTAACGGGGATTACCAAACACTTCAAGAGGGTATGATTCGATTTGGGTGATTGTTGATAGGCTTACGAAGTCAGCTCATTTTATTCCTATTAACATCACTTTTCCGGTATCGAAGTTGGCAGAGATTTATATTCGGGTAATTGTGAAGCTGCATGGTGTTCCTTTGTGTATTGTGTCGGATAGAGATCCGAGGTTTACTTCTGATTTTTGGAAGAGTTTGCAAGAGGCGTTGGGTTCTAGGCTGAGGTTGAGTTTGGCGTATAATCCTCAGACAGATGGTCAAACTGAGAGGACTATTCAGTCGTTGGAGGACTTGTTGAGAGCTTGTGTTCTTGAGCAAGGAGGTTCGTGGGATACTTATCTTCCCTTGATAGAATTCACTTATAATAACAGTTACCATTCTAGTATTGAAATGTCACCTTTTGAAGCATTATATGGTCGGAGATGTAGGACTCCTTTATGTTGGCATGAATCTGGAGAAAGTGTAGTACTTGGATCTGAGATTGTTCGAGAGACTACTGAGAAGGTGAAGTTAATCCGAGAAAATATGAGATCTTCCCAAAGTAGGCAGAAGAGTTATCATGACAAGCGAAGGAAAGACTTAGAATTTCAAGCAGGTGACCATGTGTTTTTAAGAGTTACACCTGTGACCGGTGTTGGGCGTGCATTGAAGTCTAAGAAGCTCACTCCTCGTTTTATTGGTCCGTATCAGATTTTGGACAGAATTGGGAATGTTGCTTATAGAGTGGCTTTACCGCCTAATCTTTCGAATTTGCACGATGTGTTTCATGTGTCACAACTCCGGAAGTACATTTCAGATCCATCTCATGTGATTCATATGGATGATGTTCACGTACGGGATAATCTTACTGTGGAGACGATGCCTGTGCGAATCGCGGATCGTGAAATGAAGACCCTGAGAGGCAAGGAGATTGCGTTGGTGAAAATTGTCTGGTTAGGAGCTGCCAGAGAAAGTATGACGTGGGAGTTAGAAAGCAGGATGCGGGAATCCTATCCTGAGCTGTTTGAGCAAGGTAAGATTTTTGAGGACGAAAATATTCTAAGTGGGGGAGAGTTGTAACGCCCGTATTTAATTAAATGTTTTTAATTAAATAGTATTGAGTGTTCTCCTTATAATTGTTGAATATGTTGATTATGTTGTTTGATGCTAATAAGTATTAGTCGGGTAATTAGTCGATTTAGTCGGGAGGAATTAATATTAGAAATAATATTTATTTTCGTAGGATATTAATTAATTTGGTTGGGTTAAGTGGCATGAGAAATAGCAAAGTTGGGGGTATCGTGTGGAAGGCCTATTAAGATAATTAGTAGACCCATTATTTTAGTAAGTTAATTTGAATGAGATGGAAGTTATGGTCAGAAAACAAAAACAAAAGGGAGTAAGTCACGTAGCAAGCAGTTCAGAGCGAGGGTTTTGGAAAAACAAAAAGGTGGGAGAAGAGAGAATACGTGAAGTTGCAAAGAGGAGAAAACAAGGGTTGCGAGAGATCGCGTAGAGGCTGCGAGAAAGCGAGAATTCGACCGAAAATTAGAGCTACCTTCAATCCAAGGTAAGGGTGGGGTTCGAATTCTATAAACGGGAATAAGATAATTAATATGCGGGGTTGGTTTTATAGAATTCTCCTCTGTTTTGTGTAATTGATGTCGTGAATATTTAATTTGGTCTTCTGTTGATGAATTGTTAGTAGAATTGCTTATGTCTGTGTCGAAATGATTTCCGTAGAAATGCTGAAACGCATTGCAATTGATGAATTGGTTGTGAGAAACTGGTATCTGTTAATTTAGGTGTAAGTCTGTTGTAGTTTTGTTGTGGAAATGTGTAATTCTGTTGTGGTATATGTTGAAACGCATTGTCTTGGACAATTGAAATTGATGTGAATTGAGGAATGGTTGTGAACTGGGAAAGAAACTGGAACGAACGAATTCTAAGACGAATGATTTTGTGGCCGTGACGATCGTGGTGGGTTGTGACGACCGGCACAAGGGGCCTTACGACCGTCACACGGGTCATGAAAGTGACACGACCATCATGGAGGCTAAGAAGTAACATAGCTAACGATTGGCATGTCTACTGTAGCGATAACCAATAGCCATGACTTATACTAAGAATTATACCAATTTAGCATAGTACTGTTGCAGAGTTAGACAATCCAATTCATATTAATTAGTTTACTGCAATATATATATATATATATATATATATATATATATATATATATTCATGGTTACTAATAATATATATATATATATATATATATATATATATATATATATATATATATCTACATATATGCCATTAGTTTATATGACAAGTATAGTAATAATAGTGAGATAATATTATTAGCGTAACAAATTTTAAGAGATTAGAATTAGAGATAAGCATTGGATTAATTTAAATTAAGTGGCAGAGTTGTTGGTATTAAGGTAACAGAGTTATTAAATAGCAGAAACACTAAAACTGAGATAGATATGTATATATACATATAATTAGCTGATATAACTCTGTAGTAGGAGATAGTTATCCAGAGATGGTAAATAGCGGAGGTTGGTTTAATTAATTTAGTTCAGTAAATTGTAGAATTTATATATATACTTGGCAGTAGCAGAATAATATTATCATAGCGGAGCTAGTAGTTGAGTAGAAAACCTTAGTAACTGATGTATACTATTTAATAGCAGATGTAATAATTAATCGGTTTTAGTAAAATTGTCCGGAACAATCACCGATCACTGTTGTATATTTTGGTCGACTGTGTTGATGTTGTATTGTTGATAAGTTGCTGTCGAATTATTGTTGTTGCGTTGTCATTGTTGAGCAGTGTTGTTGTTGAGAAGTATAAGGCTGTGGAATATGTTGAATTGCCTCTAATTATTGGCAGGAATTAAGCTGTGGGCCTCTACCCAATGTTGAGCAGTTGCTGTGCGGATTGACAAATATTAGTGTTGTGGTTATGATGTTCATATTTGAGTCACATGGCATAACATATTGAGCTGGCCTGGATTGGCAAAATATTATGCGGGTCTGGATTGGCAAAAATATTAAGCGGAAGGCTTATGCCTTGTTGAAGTCAATATTAATTGACAAATTTTTAAGCTGGGAGTTCTGCTCCAATGGTACCACATGCATGTGCATTTCGAGTCGCATTTCATGTTGCATAGTTGTTGTTGTGCTGTTGATTAATGATGAAGTAAAAGTTGTTGATGTGCTGCTGTTTTACGTTGATTGAGATGTTGTGAAGTGGTGATTGTATAATCTGACTCTAGTATATTGCTTATCATATATCTGATTATATTGTTCGATATCTCACCCCTTCTGTTTGAATGTTGTCCCTATGTTGGCAACGTGCAGGTAATCAGGAGTGAAGGTTTTCTACCTTCGTTAGTTCGAGTCGGTGTCGTCGCTCTGATACGTAGCACTCAGGGGGATGAACGCATGTCTTATGTTTTTGTGGATTTGTTTCAATGCTAAATTTTACGTTGAATTTCCGAATGAGTACTTTGTTATTTTAATCTAAGTTGATTCTAGTTATATAAAGATGCTACAAATTGAAGTTTAAAGTTGTGAATACGCTGTGTGGTTATTTATTAAAGTTGATTTATTTTGGAGACTAAATAGTTGTTAATTTGCCCTCTTTGATTTAGTGTTATATATCCGTGATAATGAGGTTATGTTGCTGGTTTTCAAGTTGAAAATGTAATATTCCATGTTTGGCTGAACTTTTATTACTCTGATTTCTTTATAAATGTTGGGTAGAGATGGGGTGTTACATTTATTCTGAAAGCATACTACAACAAGTTTGTGTAAACTGACTCCTACATATTTGCTAATCACCTGTATTGATGTCATATTCTTGCTATATCTTTCACTTCAGCTAAACCATCACAACATTTGGACTAATGGTCCATTCGTCACACACTGTTACATCATTCCAATAATAATTGATTTTTTCAATACTTGTACAAGCATTGCATTAAAATTACCATTTGTGAATAAGCAGTTTTATTTGCAAGTCATCACTTGACATCAAGGAAATTCCAATAAAAGAGCAATCAAAGAGGATTTGATCATTCGTCAAACTCGATCAGAGTTAATATCACCTCATGGATAAGAGGCATTGATATCCAATGATTATGGAATCAATTAGTCTAAAGCAAGTCCCTGAGCAGTAGTTGATTATAGGGAAAATTATCCAAGAATCGGTTGATCAGGAGTGAATCATCTGAAAATTCTACCCATCAGGGGCAGGCTACCTAGAGGATCTTTTGATTAAGAGTAAATCCCTCAAATGCTCAATCACCATAAGTTAAGTCATTTCAACGCTCATTCTGGGGCAGGTTACCTAAAGAGTACATCGAAGCCAATCACTCCAAGAGCTAGTTAATCAAGGACTAATCCTTTCATTACTCCAAATTATGAGGCAAACCATCTCGAGTTCATCTCATGGTATAATTGTTTCCAACTTCCTTTCAAGGAATAATCTTTTCATGACTTGAAGTTTTACGGTAAGCCATCGCGAGATGATTGTTTCCTAATTTCCTTTCAAGGAAAAATCCTTTCACGGCTTGGAATTATGGGGCAAGCCATCTTGAGATCATCTCATGGTACAGTTGCTTCCAATTTCCTTTCAAGAAAAAAATTCTTCAAAGACCCAGACTAGGGCAGGATGAGCCACAGAGGGGAAAAACCTCTCCATACTTTCAAGCAATTCAAGCAAACTCTGTCCACAACCTTTGAGTTCAAGACGGGGTGTCAGGGAAACATGTTATCAACCCACCAACTAGCCTTTTAATTTCTAACAAACAAGAGTCTTTGCTACAAGGAACCATTTCTTTCCATCACCCTTTACTGGGGGATTTTTGGAAACCTTCATAGCATTCACATGCATTAGTCATGTCGCTTCGCTCATGCGTAGTTCCATGCATATCATGTCATTCATTGGGCCTAACCCCACAACATGAGTTTGACATCTCAAAGCCTTGTAACACAATATTTGACACCAAAGTCCAACACAACTTAGCTATTCGAAGTCAAGTTCCCGTCTGGCAAACCTTTGAAAGTCTAGCTCCCATATGGCAAACCATCCTAAAGTCCAGTTCCTGTCTGACAAACCTTTTTAAAAGTCCAAGTTCCCATCTGGAAAATCCTTTCAAAGTCCAGTTCCCATCCGAAAAATCATTTCAAAGTTCCCATCTGGCAACTACTTTTTCTCACTAGTTCTCGTCTGGTAGATTATCCAATAGTTAGTTGCCGTCTGACAAACCAAAACTTTCACCTGTTCCCGTCTGGTAATTGTAACACCCCAAAATTTGCCCTCATGTTTTACCATCAATAGGTGGCTTATGCTTCACATTTCATGTGCATTTAGGTCACAAACACCATACATGCATCATTGGTTTTCCCAAGGCATGGGATCAAAGGTCTCTATGTCATTGGTTGTTTAAAGTAAAGAGAGTGAGATGTACTCAAACACTCAAGCTACAAAGGCTTATCATGCCCTAAGACATCATATTTGGTTCATCATTTCATCAGGAGATTGGAACTTGCAAGAAACTTGAAGAGAATCACCTCCTCCTATCTCTTGATCCTCAGGTTAGGGTTTTGATTATCTGTGTATGTGGAACCTTAATGGGTAAGGATCTTGAAGCCTCGTCATCCTCATATCATGTAAAACATCTTGGTTCAAGGGATTCTCACTTCTCCTCAAAGGAATTAGGGTTTTGACTATGGGTCAACATCTCCTGACTTTTAGGGCCAAACTAGGGTTTTGTGTGAAATCAGTTTATTTCTTATTCTTTGGGAATAACTTGATTCCATGGTATTCTATATGTTCTCAAGTATCTAGGAATGAAGTATGGACCATCAATTTCACTCAGAGAGGTTTCAATTGGCCAGATGATTGAGAATCAGTCAAATTGGGAACAAAGTCAACTGAGCAGGGAAAAAGTCAACTCCTGACTTTTTGAGGTCAACTTTGTGCTCATCATGTTAAATATGATCAATTGATGGAATTTGATCAAGAAATGTCAAAGGAATCATCAAAATCAAGCTTGTGTGGAAAGTTGCCAAATTTGGCAAATTAGGGTTTTAGAAACTTTGCATTTTTGGAAAGTTCTTCATGCCATGCAGCCACTTTCAAGTCAATTTTTCTCCATGATAAAAGCTTTGTTTCAATTTTTGTCTAACATGAAAGTTGTAGTATGCATTCCAAGTTTTCCAACCATAGGTAATTCATCTGTATTGGATCAATTTTGAGCAAGTTATGATCGTTGGAAGTTGGACATTTCCTACTTGATGGTTCAACACTTAGAATTTTTTCTAAGTGTTTAAGGGTCAATTTTTATGCCCATGTTCAAGCTCACTTTTGAGTGGCTTCCAAGCCCTATTTGGAAATCATTTTCAAACCAAAGTTATAGAGTGTTCTTCCACCTTTCCAACCATATAAAGAATGCATCATTTGGATTCTTGAATCAAAACTAATGATCAATCAAAGTTGGGACATTTAAGTTGATCAAGTGAAAAAACTTAGAAATTTTCTAGTTCCAAAAAATCAGTTTGTGTATCCATGATTTCAATGAAAATTCTCACCATGTTACAAGCTTCCATTCAACTTGTTTCCAACATGAAACTTGTTGTATCAAGACCCCTCTTTAAGTTAATACCAAAACCTTGCCATTTGACTCCATAATCACCAAGTTACGCTACCTCAAAATCATCACCATGAAAAGGTTTCTCAAGGGTTCAAACCATGTCATAGTTCATTCCAATTTCAAAATACAAAGTACCTCATTGTTCTTGCCATGCGCATAATACCATTCACCACACCACAAGTCCTTATCACTACCTCTTTTAACCATGCAAAAATCTTCATAAACATGCACATGTACCACACTTACTTCATATGCCATGAAAGAGAAAAGAAAGAAAAACTTAATGGACAAGTCACAACTCCTGACTACACCAGGTATTGTTCATCAACATACCATCCATATCATCATCATCATCATGTACAATATAACAACCATACAACACACACATGAACATAACCCGTGCCATTCCCCATAACCACTCTCTTTTTCATTTTTCATTAACCGCCCTCTAATCAAACTTTTAACCATGATTCACATCACTAACCATACATTAACTACCATATAAAAGCTCTAACAACCCTTAACAATTCAGTTACACAGTTACACACATTGGGCAAGCGAGATCCAAAAAAATTCACCATTGATACACTAATATTCAGAGCTTCGAATCACCCTTAAATTTGAAGCTTTCTTCATTTTTTTCTCCACTTTTCTCATCACTATAGTCCATACTTGCTATTCTGTGCATTAATCTCCATCTGGAATCACTATATCATCACCTGCCATTTCATCATCTTCACCATAAAATTGGAATTTCAAGCAAGATTCAAGAAAGGGTTGAGCATTTATTTTGCTCGGTGTAGATTACAAGATCGTGCAGTGAAGTTTTCTGGGTTTCTTGGTATCGGAAGAACATCTCAGGCCAAGTAAGTTTTCTTGAGATTTCAAACATTGCTTTAGCATAATGTATGAGGATCTAGGGCATGCATTTTGCTGCATCTGAAGCCCTTCAAGAGCAGGCATTGGTTTAGGGTGAAAACATGGAGTTTTAACAATTTCAGATCTAACTTGTTCCATTCGTATCTCATAATTGAGTAAATATATGGGAATTCTGAGGCTGGATTCATGCTCAACGTGAAAAAACAAGCCAAACCATGTCCTCCTTTTTCATTTCTGGGTGGTTTCGTCCTCCCTCACGGTGGTGACCCACCGGAGAAGACGACTAGAGATTAGCTCTGACGTCTAGTCTTTTTCAACGCAGGTCAAGGGCTTGTGTGTCAGCATGTGGTTGGGCATGTAGTTCATTCTGATCCAGCGTGTCTCAAACTTGCCGCGTGTGATTCTTGTTTGATCTCACCAATCATGGCGCACCAACGCATTAATGAGTTGATTCCCCATGTGCTCATTCCTTTTTTTTTTCATTTTTCTTGATTTTTCTTAATTTTTCTTTTAGAATTTGTTCTGGACTGGACCAATGGCTAAACATGGCCCAATCCGCTTCTGCTCTAGAGCGACCCAAATTGCCTAAGCCCAATCCACGAAGGGGAGAAAGTTACCTTTTTGCCCTCCAACCGGGCAAGGAACACATCGCTCCTCCCCGGAGTTACTGCCCGTCACGCACGACTTAACTGCTCCCCGAACGGTTAAAGGCAGGTGCCCGAAACCACGCTTATGCCCGACATAACGGCTAGTTTCAGGCACCCCTGCCCGACATAACGGCTAGTTGGGGCAGTTACCTATTCTTCGGGAAAACGGTTATTTCGCCCCGAAAATAGGACCGTTGGCCATGCGCTGGGGGCTCTATATAAACCCTCTCGCTTGAGAGGGTCAGGTATCCAATATTCACCCTAAGAATTCATACTTTGTACTTGCCCCTTTTCTCTGACCCTTTCTTACTTGAGCATCGGAGTGCCTTGCAGGTACACCCCCTCCTCTCCATACGACTAACGTCCCTGACGCACTTGGTGGCCCACTTCTACAGGATCTGATCCTGCCTTCACGATTAGTGGCGCTGTTTGTGGGAATCTTTATTCTCCCCATCTTTCTTTCCTCAGAAACCGAAGATCAAAAATCTTCTCAAAGATCATCACGATCATGGCCTCCCAAGATCGCACCAAGGATGCTCTCCAAACCACCATCCTCCCCGTCAACAAATCTGACGTTGACGGCCAGTCATCTCTCCTCCGAGATACCTGTTTCCTCAGGGATGGAGCCACTGCTTCTCCTTCCCCTACCCTTGCTGATCACAACAACGATCAATCTTCACTTGACGTCCAACCCGTTCCTGTTCCGCCCAACGCCGACCCGGCCGTGGCAGCCCTCCTGGAGGCGATCAACAAAACCAACACCCTGATCCTGCAGCAGAATGAGAGGATCGAGGTGTTAGAAGAGTCCCACCGTCCAAGATCCCCTCCTACGTGGAGGAACCTGCGACGATCAAGAAGCCCGTAGCCCCGGAGAGAAATCGACCGAAGACTGTGCCAAGAGCCTGATCCTCGCACAGCCCGGAAGCGCGACCATATCTCCCCACGTGACCAGCATGCTCACGACCACAAGAGGACTCGAAGGAACGAGCAATCTCCACCAATCAAGTCTAAAGGATGGGCCCGCTCACCTTCTCCTCGAAGGAACCGCTCATCTTCTCCTCGAAGGAACCGTTCACCTTCTCCTCGAAGGAACCGCTCACCTTCTCCGCGAAGGAACCGCCGCCGCGAGCATCCCGTTCGGTCCCCATCATACACCAGTTCTAGTAGCGACGACGAGCCTCGCGACCCGTTGTCCCAGGAGATCTTGGCTACCCGCCTCCCGAAAGGCTTCGAGAAACCTCCGTCACTTGGCACGTACGACGGGACCACTGACCCCGACGATCACATCGAGAACATCGATGCGCTGTTAGACTACCGTGGCGTACGGGGCGCCATCAAATGCAGACTGTTCCCGACCATGCTCCGGAAGGGAGCAATGACATGGTATAAGCAACTGCCCGAGGAGTCCATTACCTCGTGGAGACAGCTGGGCAGGATGTTCTCGCGGCACATCACAGCATCTTGCCGCCACCCCAAAACTGAGGCCTCCCTTGGGGCCATAATCCAAGGAAAAGACGAACCTCTTCGCGCATATATCGAGAGGTTCAACAAGGAAGTTGTACAAGTCCCTACAACGAACGAAATGAAGAAGTTTCTGCTCGAGCAGGGGCTCCGCCCAGGCTCTGAGTTTTCTAAAGCCATTGGCCTCGCACCACCGAAGAACTTAGACGCCCTCCTTCTTAAAGCCCAATCACACATTCAGTACGAAGAAAAGGTTGCGGCCAGCAACGTCCGGGCATCACGCCATCAGGAGAATGCTCGAGCATCCAGAGGAGAGGAAGCTTCGACATCTTGTCGGAGAGAACGCAAGAGCGAGGACTGTCCTCGTGACTCCCGTGACAGTAAGGGACCCTCCGGAAGGTGCCATGACTACACTCCCCTGATCGTCTCCAGGGAAAAGATCTTGTCCGAATGTGCCAATTCGGAGTTCAAGCAGGCAGGGGTCCGCTTCCCCAAACAACTGCCGAACAGACCAAACGTGGACAAATCAAAATATTGTCGTTTCCACAAAAGTCACGGCCACACTACAGAGGACTGCATCCATCTAAAGGATGCCATTGAGATACTGATCAGGGACGGCCACCTGAAACAGTTCGCGAAGAAAAAGGACACTCCTCGGCAGGACGCCCAGGAGTCCAAGAAGATAGAGGAGGAGGTACCCTCCTCGGAAGACGCCAATATACAGGTCGTTATGTCCATATCGCGACCAGAGGACTTCTACGTCCCGGACGGGCTCAGAGCCCCTGCTTATTTTGCAGCCCACAGCCCGTGGGAGACTTTTCCCTCCGCCATGGTCATCTCTGGCGGGGGTTTCAACAAAGTCACTGTGGGCTCCGTGAAACGGAAGTTCGAGCACCTGATCAACACAAGCTCCAACAAAGTGACTACGCTTGATCAGGCCCAGAAGGGATCCGTCCCCATCTCCTTCTACCGGGAGGAGCTCCTCGGCGGTTCCCCGAACTCAAGCATTCTTTTGCTCGTCAGAGCCCGGATGGCGAACTTCGACGTTCGCAGAATACTCGTCGACCAGGGCAGCTCGGTCGACATCATGTACTCCCAGCTATTTTCAACACTTCAGCTGGATGAATCGCACCTTACCCCCTACGTAGGGTCCGATTTACAGGGATTCAACGGATCGGTGACTAAGCCGTGGGGATACGTCGAACTGATTGTAACTTTCGGATCAGCTGAGACGGCCAAATCCATCAAGGTGCGATTTCTAGTAATCGACTTCCCGTCGCTTTACCAGTGTATTTTCGGAAGACCAACTCTGGCCGAGTTGGTAGGGTGCCCTCAACGGTCCACCTGAAGATGAAGTATTACACTTCGAAGGGAATGGTCGCCACCTTGCATGGAGACATCGAGGTTGCACGACGGTGCTTCGAGGCAGCTACAAAGGGGCTCAACGCCATTGCGTCCAAGCCGAAAACGTCGGGAAAACCAGCATTGCCAAGCAGCTCCGAGGAAGCCAAACCTATGCCCCAGGTCGACTCCATCGACCTCGACAATCGCTTCCCCGAAGAAGACCAACCGGAGGAACGAGCAGCTTTGGCCAACCCATCCACATCGTCCAGCAACAGCTCCCATCCGATGCGCCCTATCCCGGATGGAAACTTCGAGATCGTTCTGTTCGGCGAAGACCCCCAACGAGGAGTGAAGATTGGAGCAGACCTGCCCGACATTGCGAGGAAGCAGCTCAAAGCATACCTCCGAGAGAATGCCGACCTCCTCGCATGGAGCGCCGCCGAAATGCCCGGCTTGGATCCGTCTGTCGCCTGCCACCAGCTGACGATCGACCCGGTCGTCAAGGCCGTAGAACAATGTAGGAGAAAGCAGTCTCCGGAGAAAACGGAGGCTGCTGAAAATGCTGTAAAGGACCTCCTCGAGGCTAAATTTATTTCAGAGGCCAAGTACACGACTTGGCTGTCCAACGTTGTACTAGTTAAAAAGTCTAATGGAAAATGGCTCATGTGCATTGATTACACTGATCTCAATAAGGCATGCCCGAAGGATGCCTACCCCCTCCCCAATATTGATAAACTTGTTGATAATTCTACTGGTTTTAAACTTTTATCGTTCATGGACGCCTACTCGGGCTATAATCAAATCCCGATGGCAATGTCCGACAAAAAATATACGGCCTTTATGACCGAATCGGGCAACTATTACTACAACGCAATGCCCTTCGGCCTGAAGAACGCCGGAGCAACGTACCAACGAATGATGAACAAAGTATTCCGAGGAGAAATAGGCGACATGCTCGAAGTCTACATGGACGACATGATCGTAAAATGCCACGAGGAAACCGATCATACTGCCCATTTGAGAAAGGTCTTCGAACAGGCCAGGAAATACAAAATGCGTTTTAATCCGGAGAAATGCACGTTAGGTGTCCGAGCAGGCAAATTCCTCGGCTTCTACTTGACGGAATGAGGAATCTAAGCCAACCCCGACAAATGTCGGGCATTCTCCGAGTTTCCTACGCCCAGGTCCAAAAAATCCATCCAGTCCCTCAACGGGATTCTCGCGTCACTATCTCGTTTCATGGCCAAGTCCGCCCAGCACACCCTACCATTCTTCAAACTCCTCCGCAAGGAGGCAGCATTTGAATGGACCGAGGAGTGTGACAAGGTTCTTCTCCATCTGAAACGAGCACTCTCAGAGCCACCGGTCCTCTCTCGCCCGGACAATGGCGAAACATTGTACCTGTACCTGGCCGTAGCGACTGAAGTAGTGAGCCCCGCTCTCATCCGCGAGACACTTGACGGGCAGAAACCCATATATTTCACGAGCAAAGCGCTGCAAGAACCAGAGGTAAGATACCAACAGATAGAGAAGGTGGCGCTGGCCCTCATCAACGCAGCCAGAAGATTAAGACATTACTTCCTGGCTCACATGATCGTGATTCGAACAGATCAACCCATTAAGCAGCTGCTCGGACGACCAGATATGGTCGGCCGAATGCTCAAATGGTCGTTAGAACTGTCCGAATTTGACATCCAATACAAAAGCAAAAAAGCCCTCAAAGCCCAGGCTCTGGCCGACTTCGTCGCGGAGATGACATTCGCAGACTCCCCCGCGAGTGAAACGCGTAAGTGGACCATTTTCATTGACGGTGCCTCAAGCTCGGCAGGCAGCGGCGCGGGCATCATACTGGAAAGCGACGAAGGAATCATCGTCGAAGTGTCACTCACCCTATCATTCCCGACCTCCAACAACCAGGCTGAATACGAGGCCTTCCTCGCTGGGCTACGCCTGGCCAAGGACCTGGGCGTAGAAGAGGTCGTCATTTGCACGGATTCACAACTCGTGACCCTCCAGGTCCGAGGAGAATACCAAGCCAAAAACGACAACCTGACCGAGTACTTGGCCCTGGTCAAAAGGGAGATGGCAAAGTTCACGACAGTGGAAGTAAAACATGTTTCCCGCGAACATAACGTGCGAGCACAAAAAAGAAAGGCGGAAACAAATCCGTCATACAGGAAGTACTTCCTCGACCCAGTATCGAGAAGGTCTCCCCGACACTCGACGTACAGGTGATCGGCGATAACAACTGCTAGATGACCCCAGTCTACAATTATCTCGCCAAAGACGAACTCCCGTCCGACCCAAAGGAGGCCAGCATAGTCAGGCGAAGAGCCTGCTCTTATGTCTTGGTCGAAGATAAACTCTACAGGCGGGGATTCTCCATTCCGCTGCTCAAATGTGTCGAGGAGGAAATGGTCGCACACATCCTGCGCGAAATCCACGAGGGAATCAATGCCCAACATCTCGGCAGAATGTCCCTTGCTCGAAAGGCTCTCCGGGCAGGCTACTACTGGCCGACCATGCAAAATGACGCGAAAGAACACGTGAAGAAATGCGATAAATGCCAACGGCATGTGGACATGCACCTAGCTCCTCCTAACGAGCTAAAGGCTATGTCCTCCCCGTGGCCATTCGCCTGGTGGGGCCTAGACATCCTAGGACCCTTCGTGGTAGGATCAAGTCAGAACAAATACCTAATAGTAGGCGTAGACTATTTCACAAAATGGATAGAAGCGGAAGCTCTATCCAAAATAATTGCCCTCAACATCCTGCGTTTCTACAAACGAAACATTCTTGCACGTTTCAGCATCCCCCAAGCGATAGTAACGGACAATGGGACGCAATTCACAGACATGAAGTTCCATGACTTCGTCGCCCAACTAGGTACGAAGCAGCACTTCGCATCCGTGGAGCACCCTCAAACGAACGGGCAGGCTGAAGCAGCCAACCGAGTCATCCTTCGAGGCCTCAAGTGAAGGCTGGACGAAACAAAGAAGGCATGGGTCGAGGAACTGCACAGCGTAATGTGGGCGTACCGCACAACTCCACACTCAAAGACCGGGGAAACACCTTTCCGTCTAGCATACGGAACCGAGGTTGTAATTCCCGTCGAAGTTCACGTGCCCTCTAGGCGGACAGAGTCACCCCTAGACGAGGATATGAATGACGAGTCATTGAGAGAAGAGCTCGACCTCGTCGAGGAAATCAGAACCGGGTCAGCCCTCCGCAAAGCCTCACTAAAACAAAAAATCACCATCAGGCACAACGCCGAGGTGATACGGCGAGAGTTCGGCGTGGGGAGCCTTGTTCTAAGAAGAAACCACAAAGACTCTCGCAAAGGTAAACTAGCAGCCAACTGGGAGGACCCTATCGCGTCCGAGCAAAAACGGAAAATGGGGCCTACTACCTAGAACATCTCACTGGGGAAGAACTTGCTCGACCATGGAACGCCGAAAAGCTAAAACAATACTATAGCTAAGGCCCTGATTCTCGGTTCGATCGTCGCAACGACAGGCATCAGCTACCGACCACTATGCACGTCTAGGTACAAGCGTCGCATACGAATAAAGCATAACCCCGCTCTGTAACGAGCCGGGTAACTGCTCGACATCGGTCCTCGATCGAGCATCGCCGTCGTCAAAGTACCATGACTGGTAGAACCCCAGCTCGCGATGGGACGTTCACGCTGTGAACTCAGGCCTCAAGTGCGACCTGAGCTCCGCACCCCCGCCAGGATATTCCCCAGCCGTTCGACTAGTTCCCCTCACTGCCGAACACATCTAAAATGAGCAATTCCCCTCAATTATTCGCAAAAGTCAAATACCCCCTATCATGGGCAGACACACATTCACAACGAGCATGAATACAATACTTAGCAAAAGATAAAAGCAAGTAAAATCATGCAGATGGCAGAATCAAACATACAATAATTTAACATAATAAGTGGCTGCAAAGGCCAAGATTGTACTTAATTACATAAAACGGGGGCCATGCCCCCCAAAAATAGATTACAAGCAATTACAAGGCACGCAGGCCGGACAGATTACAACAACATCAAAAACACAAACTCCTCACTCGTCCAGGTGCACGGCTGGCTCAGACTGAGGTCCCTGGTCCTCTACGGGTTGATCCTCAGGGGTCCCTTCAAGGAGAGCGTCGAGCATGAAAATTCGGCCATCCTCAACATGCGTCAGGTAGTGAGTACCCTCGACAGAAAAGTCGAGCTCAGGGTTCACCACCCGCAGCTGAGCCACGGCGTTTCTGAAGGACTCCTCCGCAACAACGATATCGTCATCCTCGGCCATTAGCATACGGGCAACAAGCTCAGATCTCGTCTTCAGCTCCCTCACATCTTCCGGCTCATCGTCACCCAGAGCATTGGCCACCCTCAATTGCTGGACCAACTCCTCGGAAGCTTTCTTCTCCCCCGCCAGCATGACGTTCTCCTTCTTCAACCGAGCTACCTCCTCCTCAGCTTTATTCCGGGCATCGTCGGCACCCTTGGATTCTTCCTTGAGGGACGCCATGGTAACACGGGAAGCAGTAAGTTCGGCCTCAGTTGTCGAGTCCCCTTCGGCGTAAACAGCTGCCAGCTCCAACATCCTGACTAAGGCAGAAGCATCATGAGCCACCAATGCCCTCTTGCTCGCACGATCCATACCTTCCAAGCGAAGAGACTCCGCTCGGGGCACAATCAGAGAGTTCCCCTCAAAGAACTTCCGATCATGGATGAAAGGAGGAAGCTCGAACTTCCCCTTCTCCGACGCCCGAGTAAGATCCACAGCATCACTCAACCTTGACCGCTTGGATCGACCATCCAGAGGAAGAGGAGATCCCCGGGGAGCGGGAGTAGGAGAAGAAGAGGTCCCCGCAGCAGTCAGCGCCGGAGGAGGAACACGAGCACCAGCAAACCGAGATTTCGAAGGAGCCGCTCCGGCCTTGTTCCTCGCGAGAGCATTCCCCACAACCCGGTCATGAGCCTGAGGCATCTCACCTGCACAAACAAAATACGAGCACGTTAGACACGAGGAAAAGAAATAGCACAAACAAATCTAAACAACTAAGACTACCAAGTAGCTTCTCGGCGTCCTCGGGAGTCCTGCACTCCAGCAGTGCCTTAACATTGATAAACCGACGCTCAACCCTCTGACTCCCATCTTCCTCGAAGACCGGGTTACCCTTGCTCGTCCAACACTTAGCAAGCCTGAAGGAGTTGAACCACTTCACCAACTCCTCGTACGCCACGACATCTTGCCCGTGGATCTCGTTTGGCTGGAGGACATAGTCGCTGGGCTCCTTGGCGAAATGATCGGGCGCCCAATGGATGGGGAACTTATAAATCCTCTGCCCGATGAACCGCCCCTCCTCGTCACGCAAATCGTTCCCGTCTTCGCCCACCTCAAACTCCCAAACGTACGTGCTGTCCTGGGCAATTTTGGAAAGGGGCTCGACGACATAATAGCGCTCCTTGAACGTCCGTATTGACTCCGAGAAGGGCTTAAACAACTTGCAGGGCTGCTTCAAGGAAACCCAGCCGTACTTCCTCCCCCGATAGCTGCCTCTGAAGATGGAAGACAGTGAAGAACAGAGGGAGAGTTGCCCCTATAGCGAGATGCTTGCATACCAGCTCGAACGCCCGGATAAAGGCCAACGAGTTAGGATGCAGTTGGGTAGGGGCCAACTTCAAATGCCCAAACACTGACTGCTGAAAGTCAGTGAATGGCAACCTCGGGCCCAGCTCCTTAAAGGCATATTTGTACATCATGAAACGGTCCCCGAAGCTCGTGCAGACCCGCTCATTCGCAGAAGGGAAGTGCACCTTCCACTCTCCCTCCGGACCAACCTCCATAAACGCGTCCCCCGAATACCTCGCAAAGGAGGATACATGCTCAGCGGGTTCGGCCACCCCCCACTCCTCGGCAGAGTCCACGACGACATCCTCGTCCATCTCCTTTTCCTCCCCAACATCACTGGGAGAACTCGAAGCCGTCGAACTCGTGGCTGACGGGCTGCTATTGTCCTCGGAACCTGTTTCTTCCTCGGACGTATCTATGATAACCTCTCTATCTGGCCCCGTCACCATAACTATCACCTGAAAAGCAGAGAAGAAAGTGAATTCGACAACAAATCAAATCCACCCTTCCACCGCTGAGACAAGTGAAAGGGCGCGCAAAGGGTTGAGGACAACGTCCCCGTCCAAAGCCCTAACATCAAAGGAAAAGCTGAAACCTCCCCGCGATGAGACGCTCGAAATTAATCATCTCCGAGCAAGGAGCTTCCCCGCAATCACACCCAGTTTCCGTTTGACGCTTAACCGGAAATCGCAAAGCTTCACCGAAATCTGGGAATGTTCTACCGAAAAACTCACCACCCACTCGGAAGATGAACAGACACGGCGATCACGCATACATAGCTACCGCAACATCACCGTGAACCACCCTCCTCGCTGAAACATACTACTAACTCCGGCGACATGTCATAGGTAGAAAAATGGCGCAACCACCGTCCACCACCAACAATCTCCGGAGATTCACCCATTTCGTCAACCTAGTCCTAATCATATGCAACCTACCATTGACAACAAAAGGAGCAAAACAAGCAAAGGATCAGAAAACTTACTTGATTTAAATAGACGAAAGTAGCTGCTCGAAGCTTGAAGTGGTGGTCGGAGTAAGCAACGGTGGCAACGGGCAGGAATGACGAAGGAAACAAAGAGAAATCAGAGCAGAAAGTCCCAAATGGAACGATTTTCCCCCCTTTTATACAAAGGGGCACGTGCGAACACGCGCTCGTATGCCATGATGGCTATCCATTAGCCATCATTGCCTAGTAACTGCTACACGGAGCTCTAGGCACACGTGGTGTCCCAACGTTTCCAATTATGTCTGACCATTAGTCTCCCCGAACACCAAGCAACAAGGTCACGACCACGAATGTCACGGACACAGGGGGTCACTAGCACATTGAGACAATCCTTCTCGTCTTCAAGCGACGACTCCATGCTAGCTCCCCGAAGCAACGAGCTGTCCTTAAGTCATCACTCCTATGCTCGGGAGCAACGACTTGGGGGGCTCCTGTTCTAGACTGGACCAATGGCTAAACATGGCCAATCCGCTTCTTCTCTAGAGCGACCCAAATTGCCTAAGCCCAATCCACGAAGGGGAGAAAGTTACCTTTCTGCCCTCCAATCGGGCAAGGAACATATCGCTCCTCCCCTGAGTTACTGCCCGTCACGCACGACTTCACTGCTCCCCGAATGGTTAAAGGCAGGTGCCCGAAACCACGCTTATGCCCGACATAACGGCTAGTTTCGGGCACCCCTGCCCGACATAACGGCTAGTTGGGGCAGTTACCTATTCTTCGGGAAAACAGTTATTTCGCCCCAAAAATAGGACCGTTGGCCACGCGCTGGGGGCTCTATATAAACCCTCTCGCTTGAGAGGGCCAGGTATCCAATATTCACCCTAAGAATTCATACTTTGTACTTGCCCATTTTCTCTGACCCTTTCTTGCTTGAGCGTCGGAGTGCCTTGCAGGTACACCCCCTCCTCTCCATACGACCAGCATCCCTGACGCACTTGGTGGCCCGCTTCTACAGGATCTGATCCTGCCTTCACGATCAGAATTAATAACCAGATAATTAGAGAAGAATATTGTGTAATTGGATGGGCCATGCACGCATTGCTCTTCACACCCCCAATTGTATGGCCCAGTGAGAAATGAACTGAAGGATTTCTAGCTATGCACCCCCGTTCATTTGGATTCCTTTTTTTCATTTTTATTTCTAATCAGATTCCATTTTGATTTTTAAAAATAGTTGTATTCATATAAAAATTCTAAAGAAATTCATGGAGGACATTTGGCATATTAAATAATTTTCTATATTTTTTAATTCCATTTTTGAATATTTTTATTATTTATTTTGGAATTTTGTTTTGAATGTGTTCAAATTGACATACCTTGCACATTATGCCTTGAAACCAATTGTTCCCAACTAGTTTTGACCTCAATTTTTGAATTCCTTTAGTCATGTGATTATAGGACATATTAATGATCATTTTGGATTTTTTTCATTAATTTTTGGTGCATTTTGAATGCTCTTTTTGTGACTTGTTGTGAGTGATCAATGCTTGACAACTTGCCTTATGTATGATATTGTTTGAACACTTTTGTGTAGAATCTTGAGCCTATTTGTTGGAAATGTTAATATACTGACTTAATATTACCTTGGTTAAATTCCCATAATTTTTCATGACTTCTAACTATTTTTCATGAATATTTCATTCCATGTCTAGTGTTTTGATGTGTGCCTAGAATTAGGGTAAACTTGGTGACTATGTGTGACCTTTTTTGAGCCATTTTCCTTGAAATGCTTGGACATATTAATGAGTATATTTTTCACACCATTATGATGCTTTGATGTTGATTTTTGGTCATGATCTATGTGTTTGCTTTGAACCCTAAATGCATACCCGATGCTTGTTCCATGTTTACATAAGTGCTTGAATTTGATGATGCATTTATGCAATCCATTTGGGATCTCTTGAGCTTGATTAACACTTGACCTAGCATGAGGTAGAGCTTTTCCATACCATTTTATAGGTCATTTTGTATTCCTCTAATTGGTGTTATACCTACATGAATTTGAACATGATTGTGCATCAACTTTGACAATTTTTGCTTGAGACATTTGAATGCCATCTTTGCTCAATGTTTGTGAGACTTAAACATGAAATATTATAGGCAATTTTCTACTGACTTGTATGCTTGGATACTCACTTGACATAATCTTTTCCTTCCTTTACATGATTGACAATTCACATGCCTTTAGAGGATGATTAGGTCTTGTTTTGATCATTACTTGTTCCAACTTTTGAGAATGCTTTGCCATGAAAATTTTGTGACAACTTGAGGTTACTTTTAAGCATTGAATACATGGGTTAGCTTCTTACTTAGGTCACTTACAAGTCAGTTTCATGTTTGCTTGTTCATTGTTGTACCATAAGTGAATGATGCATGATATAGGTGACATTCTTGTGTAGAATTGTCTAATCTTTTGAACATGACTTGGTGTGGATTTCATAATCATTTCTTGACATCCTAAACCTCATTCTTATATGATCATACCATGTAATGCTACTTCCCCATGTGGTTTATTCCTTCAAGTTTACATGCTTGAGCTTTTAAAGTGCACCTTACATGAACATTGTGATGACACTTGTTTGAGTTAAGATATGGTATATAACTTGAATTCTTTTACACTTCTTAGGACAATAACATGAATGAGATCTAGTAGGACATAGATACTGCCCCACTTGGGTTCTCACACTTTTAGGACCCATTTCACTTTGTTAGTTGATTAACATTTCTCTTAGTGTAGTCTTAGGACATTTGCATATATTAGTACATAGTTTTGCATATCTTTTTCAACTATCCAATAGTTGAGCTTGGTTTGAATTTGGTAAGTACTTGTATCATTTTACATTGATATCAACTCTTATGTGACTTCTCTCTCATCTCATTTCTTCTTTACTTCTTTGAATTGTGATTGAATCATCTAATGTTTACTTGTGTATGATCACATGTTCCCTTAGGATTCCTAGCTTGAATCTAATTTTGGATTAGGTTCAAAGTAGTAAAGACATTAGGTTATCAATCCAAGCATGCTAACATAGGTGGAGATTCCATTTATATACCTCAACTATAGGATCAATCATTGCATGACAATTTCTAGGATGAAGATCCCCTTAGATTTTTCTTTTAACCATTTGAGTATCTCTTCTCTCTCTAAAAGAAAAGCAAAAACACTTAACAAATATTGTAAGTGGAGTGCGCCACGAGCTTTAAGTACACGGGAAGTGATAAGCGGGAGTCCCTCCTTGCCTTGTCTAGGGTGTTTTACATACGTCACGTCTTGGGTCGATTTTTAAACGCATTTGATCCTATGTCATAGTCTTTAGCACAATACATATCACAAACAAAACAAATAAAAACACTTCTCCTAAAAAACATAAACAAATCAATCGTCTTCCTTCAGGGTTATTTTATCATCTCACTCACTCTAATCGTAAGGATAAACTATTTCCGTTTTACTGCAAACAGGTAAACGCGTAAGACTCCACGCAACGAGCGACAACACCTAAACTGCTAGAACGCGAACGTTAGTGTCACCCACATAAAAAAGACGGCGATGTCTTGGCGAGCAACCTTCCCCCCATTCACTCGTAGTCCTCCGAACTACGTTGACTCTGACTTTCCCATTCCTGGGGTAATACGTAGGCCTAGGACGGAGATGTCCTATTGAGTCACCTTTTTTGTTTTCTTTTCCCGTTTCTCCGTTTCTCATTCTATTCATTTCCAGTTAGTAGCGGAGCTTCAGATACCTATACCCTTTGATTATAACAACAAGCGTGGATCCCATCGAGTATGGTGGACGTGAGGGGGTGCTAATACCTTCCTCTCGCGTAAATGACTCCCGAACCCAGACTATGGTTGCGATGACCATGTATTTCCCTTCCTTCAGGTTTTCTTCGATCGTTTCCTTTCCCTGCGTCGGGATAAATAATGTTCGGTGGCGACTCTTCTATTTTTTACACCGGTTGATTTTCGCAGTTGCGACAGTAATCTACCCTTAAAATCTAGTTCTCGTCTGGAAGTTCATCCTTAAAGTCCAATCTTTATTGGAAACTACCTAAAAGTCCACCCTTGTTGGCACCTTCATAATCCCCAAGTCCAATCCTCATTAGCAACCACCAAAGTCCACTTCGTTGGCATCCTCATAAAACTTAAAGTCCAATCCATATTGGTGACTAGAAAAAGCAAAAGTCCAATTTCATTTGGCAATTCCCAAATCAAATCCCCAGTAATACCCTCAAAAGGGAGACCTATCCAAGCATACTCAATCATTTGCATTGTCATATGCATGACATGCATCTTGCATAACACTTGTGCCAAGTAGGAATGACAACAAACTCAATCATATCAATCATTAGCATACTTATTGCATAACCTCTCTGTCAAGAAGCTTTACCAACCAGTCTTGAGCGTTCATACATGCATAAGAACTCTCAACAATTACATCCTTGTATGCATCTCCATGCATCATGCAATGCATGACATGTCCACCCAAGCGGGACATCATATCGTAACTGGATCCAGGATAAATCAACAAGCATCTCGGCCAGTCCTCCTTCGAAGTCGGTTGTATTCCTCTAAAAACGTTAATATCCCGCACCTGCTCATAGAGGTTCTATCCCCCAACAATTCATTCTTCAACCTTACAGTTGATAATGATAATCCTCGATATTCTTGCTCTTGTTGCTCTCCAAACAGAGGTTATGCTAACAAAATATTCTTGTGAACTTTCCCCTACAGAGTTTTGTTGACCCTTTTCCTTCGAAAGGAATCTTGCTTAAAACTGTTTCCACCAACATATTTAATGCCCGAGATAGTGATTTGGCATCCTTGGAGAACCTTAATCCATAAGGTACTGTTCCACGTTGGCCCAAAGAATTTTATGTTTTGTTTAAGATACTGTTCTCGTATCCCTGGAGAGCCTTAATTCATAAGGTATTGCTTCATATGATCGAAAAGTCTTATACCTTTGTCGAGATACTGCTTTATTATTCCTAAAGAGCCTTAATTCATAAGGTACTGCTTTGTGTAATTTAGAGAATCTCATTTGGTGAGACACTACTTTGGCTTCTTCAGAGAACCTTGGTCTATAAGGTACTGATTCACATGACCCAGAGAGTCTCATGCCGTTTGCCGAGATACTTTTATAGCATCCTTGGAGAGCCTTAATTAATAAGGCACTGCTTCATATGGTCTAGAAAATATCATGCTCTTGTTTGAGATACTACTCTAGTACCCTTAGATAGTTTTAGATTGAGAGATTGTTCCCCCTAGTTGGAATATCTCGGTCAATAAGATGATGCTTCATTGGTTTAGAGAATTTCATTTTCCCCTCCTGCAGAAATTTTGCTCTGAATATCCCTGAAGAGCCTTAACCAATAAGGTACTTCATACGATATGGAGAATCTCATTATCTTTATTAGGCTACTTTAAAGGTACTCGAATAGCCTTAGGTCATAAGGTATTGCTTCGTTCGACTTAGATATTTCATTTGTTTCTGAGATACTGCTTTGGCAATCTAAAGAATCTCATGTTGTTCTTCTTGCATCATGTTGTTCCCTTTTACTTTCTACCTTTGCATTTTACTATTTGTTAGACAAATTTCAGGGTTTTCTTGTATCTAATTGACTTTTACCCTAAAAACGAACTCCATGCAATAACTCATTTTCTTGAGTTCAAGGCAATTAGATAGGGGCACCTTTCATACCTCAAATTTGTCCTACCTTGTTTATTTTTGTACCTAGCTTTGTGTTGCTTCCCGATATTCCTCTGGATGATCATTTGGTCTTTGGCCATGATTCCCTCGGGATTAGGTCATGAGGTTTTGTATGTGTTTGTGGTGTTGGCAAGCTCTGGTTAGGGTGATGTGGTTTCAAGAGGAGATAAAGAAGAAATGTGCCCTTATTGTTATGGATTAAGATTTCATCAGATGGAATGTGGTGGCTTTGTGATTAATTTGAAGATCAGGATTCATAAGACAAACATGACATGGAAAGCTAATGGATTCATTGATTCAAGAATGTTTCAAATGACATCAAGTTATTAAGCATTTATTTTGTTTGAGAATTTTATTTAAGTCACAATGGGAAAAAGTTTGTGAGAATTTCTTGGGATTCAAGTGATAAAGTTGTTTATTCAAACTCAAACTCCATTTTAATATCCATTTTCCATTCTCCATTATCCATTTTTCTTAACCTTTTTCTAACCATTATCCAAATATCTACCATTATCCAATTCCACTTATTCATGACCATTTTTATCCATATCCATCCTTAACCATTTCAATATCCACTTCATAACCATTTTTAAATTCATTTCAATCCATATCCAAATAAATAAAATCCACGTCTACTTTTTCAAAATTCATTTCCAAAACCCTAAACCATTTTTCTACAAAAAAAAAAATCCAATTCAAATTTCCCAAAAATACCTTCAAGAATCTCTACACCATCACAAGCAACAAAATTCATTCACTATCAAAGTACACAACAAGAGACAATTAAAATAAAAGGAAAATATCTTCATCTTATCTCAATTATTAACAACAGTGATTTCATGAGGAATTGATTTGAGTACACACAAAAGGCAAACACGGTTTTTTGCAACCACACGCACAAAGCAAAAGGAAGAAGAAGTTATTGGGACCGACGTCAACACAACCGCGAAAACCACCGCCGACATCCTCCTTGATTCCTTCGACGATAACTTAGACACCTAAACCGACAACTTCTCCCTCCTTTTACGCGAGCGCTTTCACCCCTCCATCTGGATCGGTCTTCCGTGCGCCGCCCACTGTTATTCTTCCTCCGCCACGACAAGACATATGCGAGAGAATGAGAGAGATATGCTGAGACTTTTCTTTGTGAGTCTTTTTTTTTTCATTTTTTGTTTCATCAAATGTGGATCGGGTGGGCTTGAGTCCCAACCCATGTTGTTTTTTTAAGAAACACATCCATAATCATTTTTGCACCCTTTCTTCCTAATTTTGTTTTTTTTCCTTCGATTATTTTTTTGTTTTGTTTAATTTTGATTAAAAACTTTGATTTAATTTTAATATTAAGCTTAATGTGATATTAGATTTTTATGATTAACTTTGACATTAATGTTGATCTTTTAATTAAATCTTGATATTAGTTTTTAATATTAACTTTAATCCTTATTTGGATGTTAATTTCAATATTGACTTCGACTAATGGTGATGATAATATTAGTATTGAGTTCGATTAAATTTTAGTGTTAATTTTAACATTGATTTTGACTAATATTAATGTTACTTTTAATATTAATTTTGATTGAATTTTGATATTAATTTTAAATATTAATTTTGATTAAATTTGAATGTTAATTTTAATATTGATGTTGATTTTGATGCAATTTTTTATCATAATTTTGATTAATCTTGATTAATGGTGGTTAAATCTTGATATATCCTTATTGATGATTCTTGCCACAACCTTGAGGTGTTATTACTTATTGTGATCCATATGATCCCTTAGGATATATTGATTCAACTTAATCCTTGATTAATTTGAATTAAGATTAGACCTTAGACTTTGATCCAAGCCTGATAATTTCTAGGATAGAAGTTTTCCCTTCAATCCTAATCTCTAGGTCCATTTTGCATGATAACATTAGGATATAATTTCCCTCTTCTTTCATAAAATAAAAAATATTTTCTTTATAAAAATATCAAAAATATTTAACAAATACGATACATGTTATGCATCATGAGTCTAAAGTACATGGGAAAAGATGAGCAGAAACTTTCCTTACCTCTTCTTAGGGTATTTTGTACGTGAGACGCTTGGATCATTTGTACAATATATTCGCTCATATTGTCATAGACTTTAGTGTGATACGTATCTCTAACCTTTTCAAATCTTAATAAAACACCTCACAAATTCAAATCATTTTGCCTTCGGGCTTTTCTCTTAAAAACCTTTTCAAGAAGGGCATGTTACTTTCATTCTACCGCAAACAGACAAAGTCTCTAACTGATAGAATGCAAACTTAGTATTGTCCATAAAAAACACACAACAAACCAAACTTTTTCAACACGAACTAGAGAGTTCTGATTCCCTCTGGGATACGTAGGCACTGGGTTACAAAATTCAAACAAACTCAATAATAAAAAACATTTTGTTTTGCCCAAGTAATCATCCATTTCCCCCTTAGCAAGCTTTGAGATATAAAATACCCTTTCATGTCTAGACAACTTAGATGTTTCCCATCGATTACGATGGATGTATGGGGTGCTAGTACCTTCCCCTTACATAATCGACTTCCAAACCCAATATGGTTGCGATGACCATACCCCATCCTTTCACCCGTGGGTCTTCTCGATATTTTTCCTTCCACCTCATGAGAATAAATAAAGTTCGATGTCAACTCTTCTAAGTCCATCCGTGATCGTGCAACCCCATTTTGTGCATCTCGGAGATAGTATTTTTTGAGGTACGACATAAGTATTATCTCCTTTTCCCTTAAACTTGTTGGAATTATCATGTTTCTTTCATGTCTGAGCCTGTAGAGCTTGTATCGAATCTTGAATAACTTTTCTTTTGACAATCCTTATCTCATGTGCCTCCAACGAACCAATCAAAATTTTCAATTTCAATGTTTTAAGATTGTTGGACTCTTGAATTGCAACGATAACATGATCAAAGTGAGAGTTCAATGTACAAATTACCTTCTCAATAATTATTTTATCAGTTAGGGTTTTACCATAACCTTTAATGAGATGAACAAACTTTTGTACCTTCCAGACATAGCCTGCAATCTTTTCTTCTTCTCCCATATGCAATAATTCATAATGCCTTCGCAACGTCTGTAACTTGATGACTTTAACCTTCTCACATCCTTCATAATACTTGACAAGAATATCTCATGCCTTCTTCGCCGATTCAGCAAGAAAAATCTGATCAAAGTTTCGTGTGTCTATCGCCGATTGAATATAAAATGCAACCTTACAGTATTTCTTCTTGGCCTCCTTGTTCGCGACTCTCTGAGCATCAGTTGCGTTCTTAGCAAGCATAAGGAAGCCATTATTAACCATTTCTACAGTTTCATGAAAGCCAAACAGAGTTGCATCTGTTTTCTCCATTGGATCCAATTCTTGCCGTCAAGAATTGGAAGAGAATTCAAAATTTCATTATTACCATTTATCTTTGCAGCAAACACGATTAACAACCCACGATCCCAAAAACACGATTATTGACATGTGATTTTTGAAAACATGATCAAAAAACTAACTGTAGCTCTATATACAAATTTGTTAATGCATGAGGCACTTTGTGTATGTGTGTGTGTGTGTGTGTGTGTGTGTGTGTGTGTGTGTGAGAGAGAGAGAGAGAGAGAGAGAGAGAATGAAGAATAAGGATTGTTATTATTGAATATTATAAAATTGAATTACAAAGTATTTATTTATATACAGCTAAGTGACTTGACTATTAAGTAACAAATCCTAACCCTAACTAACTTGAATTGGAGCCACAATTTGGACTATATCACAACATTAAATAACAAAGACAAGAAGTAAATGGTTGGAGTTAAATCTGCAAAATAAGTTAAATTGATTTAAAATGTCAAAAGTTCTAAAATGATAGAAGATACATTTAAAATGTAAATATCTTTTTTTGCTGATAAACTTTAGAGAAATATAAACATTTTAACATGAGCATGTAAATTCGAGAATATTTAATGAAATAGTGACATTGGAAGTCATACTTAAATCTCGAGGATTTGAATAAGTTATTTTATTTAAAAGTAAATTATAGAATAAATATCTAACCGTGTTTACATATTTTAAACTAGTTTTTAAAAACTAATAGACTTAGGTAACTGCTAACTAAGTTGTGAGCCACTTCTTGGAACTTGCTTGCTACTTTAGTGGTTTTTAGTACTAAAGTTTAAGCGTACGTTCTTCAATAATCATGATTAAACGGGCATGTCTAATGATGAGCTGAAGTTCGACTTGTATAGTGCAAGGGAGGCGCTGACTCAAGAGCAGGAGTTCATGAAGACTATCACCAAAAAGCGTGACGAATCTTAGCGTTCTAAGGCGAAGCTGAAGACGGTCTTTAAGAAGGTGCAAAAGATGCCAAGGAATCAAGTGAGAACTCGCTCAAGTGTAGGCCCTTCTTTCCCAAGAGAAAAGTTGAAAGGCGAGTTCTCGGAATGTCAAGATGAGTTGATCGATACATTTGATAAATACTTTGTGCGTGCCAAAGAGCATGTGGCCTTTTTACATCCTGACCTAAATATGAGCCAACTTGATATGTTTAAGGTGATCAAGGGTGTCTAGCTAATGGATGAGGAGGATGAATACCCTACCTCTATCGTGATTCCTTCTCAGGAAGCGAAGGCTACTTCCAAGAAGAATGAAGGGCCCCATTTTCAGGATGAGGGGCAAGTCGAGGAGAAGGGTCACTAAACTACTTATATGGTTATACTTTTTCATGTAATTGTTGCCCCTTGTAGCTTTCTTGTAATTGTTCCCTTCGTTTTTTTGTAAACACGCCCTTTATGACTTATTATTAATGCATTTATCTTTGTTCCATGTATGAAGTTCCTTTCCCTTTGTTATTTGTATATTGTATACCTTTAATACCTTATTGGGCGAATGATCCTTCACTGTAAAGGCCCATCGTAAATAGTCTCTTTGGGCAACAAGGATCCTTCACTGAAGATCCGACGTAGATAGGTTATATGAGTGACAATGATCCTTCAGTAAAGGTCTAACGTAGATAGTCTCTTTGAGCGGAAATAATTCATTAGTGAAAGTCAAACATAGATTGCCTCTTTGGCTGACAAGAATCCTTTAATGAAGGTTCAACGTAGATTGCCTTTTAGGGAGGCAAGCATTCTTTAATGAAAGTACAACATACATTGCCTCTTAGGGTGTCAAGGATCTTTCATTAAAGGTTCAATGCAAATAGCCTCTCAGGGAGGCAAGGATCTTTCAGTGAAGATTCAACGTAGATTGCCTCATAGGGCGGAAAGGAAACTTTAATGAATGTTCAATGTAGATTTCTTCTTATGGCGGCAAGGATCTTTCAATGATGTTCTAAGGTAGGGTGTCTCTTTGGGAAGTAAGGATTCTTCAGTGAAAGTCTATCATAGATTATATCTTATGGTGGCAAGGATCCTTCAGTGAAGGTCCATAGTAGATTTCCTCTTTGGATGGCAAGGATCCTTTAGGGTATGTTCGGATTGGTGGTATGAGATGAAATGGAATGGAGTGGAATGGTAACTAATGTGATTCCATTGTTTGGATTTGCAAATAATGAATGGAATGGAATGGAACATGATGAAATTCATTTCATCCCATTCCATCAAATTCCCAATTTGTTGTTCCATCCAATTTCGGGTGTATGTGATGGAATGAGATATTTTCAATAAAATAACCAAACAATGGAGTGGTATATATATTCCATTTCGCTCCACCATATTCTGTTCCACTCCACTGCGTTATGTTCAATTAATCCAAACGTAGTGTTAGGTGCGGATTTGACTTAAAAATGAACTATATTTCTTTGCACTTTTTCCACTCTTTTCTCATGTTTTCATTGATTTTAATCATGATTGTTGTTGTTCTTCTAACATCGTGAATATACCTTTGGTGCTTGTAATGTGTGTGTTATTATGCAGGAAAAGACATTAAATGATCAAAGTTGTAAGACACAAGAAAGTGGTGCAAGCTGTCAAAGAACAGGGGAAAACTTCAAGAAGTTCGATTTGCGAATTAGCTAGCGAAGGTTCGCTTTGCGAAGGCTTGTGAGGTCTCCAGCGAATGGTCCCAGATTTTGGCAGGGGCAAAAGGCACTAAAGTTCGCTTTGCGAACGGGAAAGCGAGTGTTCGCTTTGCGAGTGATCCTTCGCATTGCGAACTCACAAGAATTCTAGGGCGGTTTAACTATTCAGAGGCACCTGAAGTGCCATTTTTCTTCATTCGCTGTGCGAATAAATGGTTCGCTTTGCGAACTGTGAAATTTCTGATTGTATTATAAATAGATTTTTCACACTTTTTAGATTATTATGAACATAGAAACTTGAGAGAAATATCAGAACTTGTAATTTGAAGATCAGAATTTATATCTCTTCATTTCAAGGGAGAAAAGGTAGGATCTTTGATTTCTTGTTGGGAAAGGATGTAATCTTTTGATACCTATTGTATTTCATCTAATCTATGTTTGTGAACTAGTTTGGATTCTCTATTTTTGGTTGTCTTTGGTTGTTTATTTGTTGGTCTTGACAAAACCTATTTCAAATCTTCGATCTTAGATGTTCATTTATCATTGAGCAAGCTTTTGACAATGTTTTGTGATTTGATATTCATTTGCATCTCAGCTTTTTAGCATTGTGTTGATTGTTAGTTTGAATAACTTCTAATAATTAATGCAATAAGAGACCGCGCTATCGCTTGACAAACGGTATTGTGAGGGTGCGTGAGGATATTGATGAAAACCGACATTCACATTCATTTGGCAAATTAGTTGAATGCATGTAAAAAAGGGTTAAGCGTGTGTACGTATTTTGATCATTGGCTTTGTATATGAATTACTCGTTGGTTTGATATTGATGTTATAGTAATATCTGTTGAGTTTTGATTCCAGAGATGGATTAGGCTTAACATTCATGTAGGCTTTAAATGCTTTGTATTGATTGGTGATGTGCGAGAGCAATTATTGATCGGTATAAAATCACTCATAATATGCGGGGACCAAGAGGATATGTATGTTGTGAGTGATACATGATGATATTAGGCGAATATTTGATTTATGTATGAAATTGGTCAGAAGAATGCATGTGTTATCAATTGATGATATCCAATTCCAACAAGGCTCCGTTTATAATTCAGTCTTTACTTTCTATTTTCTGTCTTTACATTTTCTGCATTAAATTTTGGTTCCTTAAATCTTTTAAACCAAAACTTTTGAACCATAAACTTAGAAATGTAGATACTGTCGAACGACATTCTTTCCCTCGCACTGATCCCTGTAGATACGACAAAACTGAGTTACTTATATATTTTTATTTGCTGCTATTCTAGCTTCAACACGTAGCCTCAGTGAAGGTCTATTGTAGTGCTATTACATCCGATTGGCGTCATTTTATAAAAAAATTTGATTAATAATACATTTTTTTTTATTACGACACTTTGTGGAATTTACTTACTACTTGTACTTTTGAAAGCTTTTTGAAAGATAAGTTAAACATGTTTAACTATTATTTTTGTTACCTTTTTGACGAGTTAGATTTTATATTGTAAATCATTTTATTTTCTTTTTTTATTCAATAAATTATTTTCATTAAAAAAATTAACATTAATAAATTATTTAAAAGCATTAATTAATTAATTGAGTAAAAACATAAGAATAGATTAATTCTACATAATCGACTAATTTATCAAATTAATCGTTTGCAATCTTAAAAACAATTTCTAAATTGTTCTAAATATTTTTTATCGATGTATAATCATCCATACATCTACTAAATAATATAATTCACTCTTAATAATTAAATAACAAAAATTTAAGTATGCCACAAGCCACCTCTACTTAGGGGATTGATTTGGCCCTTAATTGAAGGGAAAAAGACAACCAAATCAATGGCGATTGTTGAAAATTTGTGAGATATCTAAAGGAGGGATGTACCTATAAATACAATTATTACTGAAATGAAATTAACGATAACAATAGGTTACGTAAACTATCAACTAATTAACAGATTAGTTTAAGATTATGTTTTAAGAAAATGCTTATCGCCTAACTATGACAGCTAATTGTGGAGGATTAGAATTAAGTCAATTAAAAGTTCAATTAAATTTTGGCGAGTGTCTATAAAAATTATTCAATAATTTCATTTTAATCTGAGTACTTTTTTTCAAACCAATTATCTTCTTCGAGTAGGATAGAATCGCAATAAGCGGCAAAAATATTTCTCAAAAGATTTAATATTGTTTAATGTCAAATGTTGAGTTCGAACTTATGATTTCTGATTAAAGTAGAAAAACATTTACCATCTCAACAAAGTGTTCTTGAGCATTTTGTTTTTAGTGTTTCATTAACTCGATCAATTGAACATAATTTGTAATTGGAACATTGTCGAAAATTAAACATGAGCTTCTCATTTAATCTCTTTCACTATATTCAACATTTGTTAACAACCAAATCATTTATTTTTTCTCGATGGAAAGTTTAAATCATTTCATTCATAAAAAATGTTGAATGCATGTTAGTTTATCGATAAAATTAGGGAAATGAGTTAAGGATGAAGCCAATTGTGGCAGAGTTTGAGCAACTTCATTGATTTGGCTTATGAAGAATTTAAAACGAGAGTTCATAAAGTTGAGTGTTAGTAATCTTTTGCACTATGAGATAATGGTACTAAAATCTAAGGAATCTAATTGTTGACAATTCACAATATCTACTATTTGTTTAGAATTGAGCTCAAAGTTCAATCCATTGAAGCCACCTACTCAATTGATGGTTGATAGAATGCTCATGTACTCCCCAACTCTTAGACGATAGGCTTCGATCTAGAGGGGGTGAATATATCACAAATTTAAAACTAAAAACTTTTGGAAAAAATTTGTTTTAAAAAAATATATGGCACGGTGGAAACAACTCAAATCGAATCGTCTAACCGAACCTACTATCGAAAAGCTCAGATATGCGTAATGAAAATTGATGGAATGACAATGAACAAAAATTGTTCAACAACGATTAATTCACGGATCAATCAAATGCAAAGCTATTTGTAACGCTTATTTCCAATGAACACAAAGCGATAAAAATACTCAAAGACAATTTATCGAACACTTTGTGTGTGATCGATCCCGTTTGAAAATTCAATTTGTTTTGTTGATGTTAAAAGTCAATCACAATCAAAGTGGTCATGATTATATCAACAACAACACTTTAAAAGAGAGTTGAAAATAATTTCCAATCGAATTAATCGAAATAATAACAATATCGATAATTTTCAAGAACAACAATTAAAGAAATAGAGAAATAAAGAGATAAAGAGACACAAGGATTTGTTTAGGCAGTTGTCCAATCCTCGCTATGGGTACGCCTGCCCTTAATCCAAAATCGAATTGAGATACTTGCAATTAACCTTATCTTTGCAAAAATATTTATACAAGAGATGAAGAACTCTAACCCCACAAACCCTGTGGTCTGTTGTTGATTCAACCACTTCCAAACCCTTGATCAAAGCTTGATCAAGTCACCAACAATGCGGCTACAATCCACCGATTATCTCGAGCACGCACTTGTTAAACCCAAGATTCCCGAACACGATTCACCATCTCGCGCTACTCCCTTATAAGAAAACCACTTTGTCCCAAGGCCTTCACTCGGTCGAATCCGTGTTGGTGATCTTGTCCAAAACCTTTAAATCCCAATGATCTTGAAGGAAAACCCCACTTTGGTTTTCTTATTTGAAACATACAAAGATCCCAACCCAATATTCTCGATTACACCAACCTAATTGGACGTTATCAACCCTAATCTAAATGGTTACCCAATCTTAAAATGATTATGTGTAGTTCAATTGTGTGTATGCATAGAAGAAAGGTTAAAGATGATAAGAATGCTTTGTAATCTGGTTTCGTTTAGGCAATTCGCTAGTACCTTGCTAGAAAAAGGTTCATGTATGAGTATATATAGGTATGGGAAATAATGAGCAAAAGGAATGCAAATTGTTAGAGCAAAAATGAAATTTTAAGATGGAAAAATCGTATGAGTCGACCTATCAAAGCAATCAGGTCGGCTTATGAAGGTCACAGGTCAACCTGTGAAGGTTATTTGTCGCCTATGTGCTGATCTAAGTGAGACGGCCTATGGACAGAGGCTACAGCCTTTAATATTGATCCATGGGAGTCGACATGAGATTCTATGTGCCGACATATACTAATTCTGAAACTCGTATAGGTCGGCTTGTTTATGCATGTGCCGACCTGAAATGACTTGGCAACTTAAAAACATGTTTTTCAATGCAATTTTGATGTAAGCTCATTTTTCAACTTACTTAAACGCTTCCTAATACTAAAATGTTCATCTAGAATGGGAGGATAACGTCCAATATATATAACGTTATACTTTTCTAGTTTTGACATCACTCAAAATCCAAAAGCACTCACATACTCCCCCTTTTTTATGATGGCAAAACATGAGACGACGCGTTTCACGACGTTGTTGTCTTCAAGAAGACTCCCCTTGAATATGTGCATCTAACTTTAACTTGTGTATGTTTCTCCCCCTTTTACAACATCAGAAAGTGAACAAGCAAACTATGATAAGTATCATTAACCGCATACAAATTTTAAAATACTACACAGAGGCAATTTACAAAGAGAAGACCATCAATATGATTGCACTCACATAGAATGATATACACATTGACTAAGAATTCCTAAACATAAATACAAGCATACAAAGTAACAATAGAACATAATTGCTACACATAATGCCAAGTAACATAACAAGAACATGAACAATGAAGGATATAACACAATCACAAACTCTTGAGTTGCTACAAAAACAACACGATTACATGACATATGCTTTTGGTGCTCTCAAAGTGCTTCACACGCATGTGCTCTAGCACGGCAATACATGAAATTATCACCATTCAAACCAAAGACAGAGATGTTATCATAACAATGACGCACAACAAGAATTCATTTAACATCATAACATGTTCAACCATTGTTCATGAAGAATACATAAAAAGTCAAATGCACCAATGGTATATTTCAAGCATATAGAAGGAATAACACAATATCACTATAAGCATATAATTGACACAAATCAATAGAAATTTTTGGAAGTGAATATTGATGAACTACTTCATACATCAAGAATATTAGTCATTTTGGAACACTAGCAACAAGTAAAATTAAGAGACTTACTAAGCAACAAAAAAAGGAACAATATTACCTTTCATGTAGATTGATGGACAATGCACTCTCAAGTGGTGAAACTTCCAATGAAAGTTAGAGCAAAAGTATATAAAGTGCATGTAACGAATCATATGCTAGGCAAGATTAGAGATATCGAGTATCCCCAATTCCCTTCGTATGTTGAAAAATGGTTCGGTCGCAAGTGGTTTTGTGAAAATATCGACAAGTTGATGTTTTCTATCAACGTGCTCGAATACGACATCACTTATTTTAACATGGTCACGTAGGAAATGGTTACAAATCTCAATATGCTTAGTACAAGAATGTAGCACCGGGTTCTTGGTTAGATTGATAGCGTTAGTTTTATCCCACATAATGGGAATACGTTGCAATTTTATATCAAAATCAAGTAATTGTTGCTTAAGCCACAAGATTTGGGCATAACAACTACCAGCCGCAACATACTCCGCCTCGGCAATTGACAAAGTAACAGAAACTTGTTTATTGTTATGCCAACTTACTAAAGCATTTGAAAACATGTGTCAAGTTCCACTTGTGCTCTTCCTATCCGATTTGCAACTGGAAAAATTAGAGTCGGTGTATCCAACCAAGGTGCAATCGCTTCCCTTAGAATACCAAAGCTCATATTGAGAGGTAGCATGGAGATACCTAAGAATACATTTTACGTCTTTTAAATGGGATTCTTTAGGAGCTGATTGATAACGGGCACACATGCACACGCTAAACATGATATCCAGCCTAGATGTGGTAAGATATAGAAGAGAGTCGGTCATACCTCTATATTTCTTCACATCTACATCCTTACCATTTGTGTCCTTTTCTAGATTACCATTCATGGCCATATGTGTATCGATAGACTTTTCATCTTCCATGCAAGGCGCTTTAGAAATTCTTTGCAATATTTGGTTTGACACACCAATGTACCCTCTTGAAGTTATTTGATTTGAAGCCCAAGGAAATAATTCAGTTCTCCCATAAGGCTCATTTCAAACTCTCCCTGCATAAGCTTAGAGAACTCTTCTACAAGTTGCATATTAGTTGAACTAAAGATAATATCATCGACATAAACTTAAACTAGAAATGTGTTATTCCCTTGGTGCTTAATGTATAAAGTTGTATCCACTTTTCCCCTTGAGTATGCTTGATCAATTAAAATTTTCTTAGTCACTCATACCAACCTCTAGAGGGTTGTTTGAGACCATACAAAGCTCTTTTGAGCTTGTACACATAATTTGGATACTCGTAACTTTCAAAACCGAGGGATTGAGCTACATACACTTCTTCATTAATAAAATCATTTAGAAACGCACTTTTCACGTCCATTTGAAACATCTTGAAATTTTTAGCACAAGCATAGGCTAGTAGAAGACGTATAGCCTCAAGACGAGCCACTGAAGCATAAATCTCCTCATAATCGATGCCCTCCTCTTGGTTATAGCCTTTTGCCACTAGCAGGGCTTTATTGCGGGTTATCACCCTGTTTTCTCCAAGTTTGTTCCTAAAAACCCATCGGGTGCCAATCACTTGATAATCTTTAGGACGAGGGACAAGGTCATAAACGTCATTTCTTTTGAATTGATTTAATTCATCTTGCATGGCCATAAGCCAATGCTCATCAAGCAATGCATCTTTAGAATTTGTAGGCTCTACTTGAGAGACGAAATCAAAATGATAACAAAAATTATCATGAAAAACAACACTTTTACCAACATCTTTTGGGTAGGACTCATCAAACGTAACATGTACGGACTCCTCAACTATAAGTTATCTCTTGTTATAAACCATATACGCCTTGCTAGATTGTGAGTATCCGAGGAAGATACCCTCATCGGATTTTGCATCTAATTTACCAAGATTATCCTTACCATTATTCAAAATATAACATTTACATCCAAAGACATGTAAGTGAGAGACATTGGGTTTTCTACCTTTAGGGGGTCTTGTCTAAAATAGGACGTATGAGTACCCTATTCATGACATAGAAAGTCGTGTTAATGGCGTATGCCCAAAAATACTTAGGCAAATTTCCCTCATTCAGTATAGTCCTCGCTAACTCTTCTAAAATTATATTTTTACGTTCCACAACACCATTTTGTTGTGGAGTTCTATGAGCGGAAAAATTATGCTCAATGCCATGTTTGTCACAAAACTTCTCAAAGAGGTGATTTTGGAATTCTCCTCCATGATCACTTCGAATGGAAATGATTTTCAAATTCATTTTATTTTGGAATAATCTAGCAAATTGTTTAAAAGTCAGGTAGGTCTCATCTTTACTAGACAAGAACAATACCAAACAAAATCTAGAGTAATCGTCTACAAGAACAAAGCAATAATAATTTCCACGTATGCTCTTGGTCCTAGAGGGGCCAAAGAGGTCCACATGGAGAAGATCAAGAGGTCTCAAGGTAGAAACAATATTTTTTTATTTAAAAGAAATTCTCTGTTGCTTTCCCTTTTGACAAGCTTCACATAAATGGTCTTTAGTGAGCTTCAGTTTAGGTAGACCAATTACTAAATCTTTTGAAGATACTTTGTTCAATAGGTCAAAGTTAAAATGAGTTAGGCGTCTATGCCATAACCAAGAGTTTTCACTCATGGTGGCTATACACTTAGTTCCAACCAAGGAAACTTCATCTAGATTTAGCATATAAGTATTATTTACCCTCACGCCTTTAAACACACATTCTTTCTTTTCATCATGCACAAACAAGCAATAAGTTTTTGTAAAGTTAACTTTAAAACCCTTGTCATAAAGTTGGCTTATACTTAGAAGATTGTGTTTAAGACCATCAACTAGCATTACATTAGATATAGTAGTAGATGAGGAATTACCTACACTACCTTTTCCATGTATAACACCTTTGTTATTATCTACATATATGACGAACCCCTTTCTCTTTGGCACGAAGTCAATGAAGAGGGATATGTCACCCGTCACATGTCTTGAACATCCACTATCGAGATACCACATCTTTTCGGTAGAGTCAAGACATTCAACCTGAAAATTTACTTAAAGGAAATATGTACCCAATTTTCATTGGGTCCTTGATAGTGAGTGAGATCAAAGTTGCACTTAGGCAACCATTGAACAGCTCCTTTAGGAACAAAGAGTTGCCTACATTTTTATCTTTCAATGGTATGTCCCTTTTTACAACAATAATGACAAGATAGGTTTTTATGAGACATGTCATTGCTATTTGAATTCTTATACATATATCTATGCTTCTTTTTAGAATGCTTCAAAGGCTTTTCAACCTTAGAAGGATCAATAGAAAACACCCTCTTAGGTTGCAAGGCATCATCTAATTTGACTTGAAGAGATTTTACTTCCTCTTGTCTATTATGACAATGTTCACAACCAAACCTAAGAGGTTTAATATCCTCACTTTTGTCACTTTGAATTTCTATCATAGATTTCTTAATATGGGAAATTTTGGAGAAATCGTTTGAGGCGTAGAAAAGGTGAAAGAGACGAGGTTACAAACTCACAAAAAAACCTATGAATTGCTTCAGATGAAGAACAATGAAAGCATAACTGATTTCTTCACTAGGGTTACGAAAATGGTGAATAAAATCAAGGTATGTGGAGAAGCGTTGACATCAAGATCAGTTGTCGCAAAGATCTTGAGGTCATTGGCTCCGAAGTTCGACCACGTGGTAGTAGTCATAGAAGAGTCGAAAGACTTGTCAACAGTAACAAAGGAAGAGCTTCAAGGGACTCTTGAATCTCATGAACAAAGAATGGCTGAAAGAGCTACAGGGAATTCGAAGAGTGGCGTGGCTTTGCAGGCGCAATCAGCAAAAGAAAAGAATGACAAAGGAAGTTGGAATGGCAACAAAGGAAAGGGAGGCTACAATAATTCGATTGGTCGAAATCAGCAAGAAGGAAATTGGCCGAATCAGAGAAAACACTGGAAACAAGGCAACCAAAGAAGTGGTGTTATAAGTAGAGGGAGATGTGGTGGTCAAAAACTGAGAAAAGTCACATTCAGTGTTACAATTGTCAGAAGTATGGTCACTATTATAGTAATTGTCCTGAAAAATAGAAGAAACAAGAAAATGATGCAAAACTGGAAAAACATGAAGAAGAAGAAATGTTGCTGATGGTTACAAAGTGAGATGAAGAGAGATTGAAGGACTAGTGGTACTTGGACTCAGGATGTTCATCACACATGTCTGGAAGGAAAGATTGGTTTGTCAATATAAATCCCTCAATGAAGAACATGGTGAAATTTGCAAATGACAATACTCTAGCAGCTGAAGGTATTGGTGATGTTCTGATTATGAGGAAAGATGGCAAAAGGTCAGTAATTTCCATTGAGTTATACATACTAGGCATGAAGAGCGATTTGCTAGTATAAGGCAATTGGTCGAAAAGAAATGCAAAATGTCGATTGAAGACAAGATGGTGAGAGTTCTCGACTCAGGTGGTAGGTTAATCTTGAAGGCACCAATGTCTCATAATAAAACCTTCAAGATTGAACTTAATATGATAGAGCATAAGTCCATTGCAACTGCAGCCAACAGAGATGAATGGGTATGGCATTATAGACTTGCTCATCTCAATTTCAAAGACATCAGAGATTTGAAGAGAAGAAATATGGTTTCAGGATTACCAGAAATTGACATTTCAAGTGAAGTGTGTGAATAATGTATTCAGGAAAAATAACACAAAAACAACTTCAGCAAGGATGCAGGAAGCAAGTCGAATGCAGTTCTTGAAGTCATATACTCTGATGTGTGTGGACCTATCCAGGTAGATACTTTGTCACATTTATAGATGATTTCACTTGAAAATTGTGGACTTACCTAATCAAGAAGAAAAGTGAAGTGATCGAGGTATTTGCCAAGTTTAAATCTATGGTCGAAAGACAAAGTGTTTGAAAGCTAAGGATTCTAAGGACTGATGGTGGTAGAGAGTATGTGTCGAAAGATTTCGATGCATTATGTGAGAAAGAAGGGATTGTGCATGAGGTGGTGCCACCCTACACTCCACAGCAAAATGAAACTGCAAAAAGGAAGAATACAATCATCATGAATATGGTGAGAAGTATGTTGAGAGGCAAGCATATACCCAACGAAGTATGGGGAGAACCTGTGTCGACTACAACATACATCATAAATAGATGTCCGATGAAGAAGCTAGAAGGAATCACGCCAGAAGAATGTTGATCTGGTGTTAAGCCTAGTCTAAGTGATCTGAAGGTGTTTGGATTTATAACACATAGACATGTGCTAGATCAGTTGAGAAGAAAACTTGATAACAAGTCAAGTCAAATGATCTTAATATAACATCATTAGACTGGAGGATACAAATTGTTCGAACCGGTGAACAAGCAAGTTGTGATCAGCAGGGACGTGATCATAGATGAGCTTAAGGAATGAGATTGGACTGAGAATGTTAAGAAGGATTCAGTGAGAATATTATGTGAAGAACCAGCTAGTGAAGTCGAAAGAGAAGTTTGACAAAAAGAAGTCAGAGGTGAAGCAGACCCAAGCAGACCTCAACGAACAAGACACGTGCCTGCAAGGTTGCAAGAATGTGTAATCACATCAGATGATGTGGTCAATGAAGAAAGTGAGCTGGTACATTATGCTTTCTACGCAGATGTCGAACTAGTCAAGAGTCCATCAAAGTTAACAACACTTGGTCACTTGTCAAATTACCTCAAGGAAAGAAGGCAATCGATGTAAAGTGGGTATACAAGGTGAAGCTGAATCTCAAAAGGAAAAGTAACTCGACACAAGGTAAGACTTGTAGCAAAAGGATTTCTTCAAAAATAAGGAATTGATTTCAACGAAGTCTTTGCACCACTTGCTAGAATCGAAACAATCAGGTTGATTGTTGGTCTAGCAAACATGAACAACTGGTACATGTGTCAGATGGATGTGAAATGTGCATTTCTAAATAGCCCCAGTTGGGTTTTGAAATAAGGTCAAGAGAGAAAAGTATACAGGCTGCATAAAGTCCTGTATGGGCTCAAACAAGCTCCAAGATCTTTGAAATAGATAGTTTTCTAAGGGAGAAGGAATTTGTGAAGTGTATAAATGAACATGGATTTTATGTAAGAAGAAGCAAGAGTGAATTGCTTATACTATGTCTCTATATCGATGACCTGTTGATAACAGGTAGTTGCATGAAAGAGATCAAAGACTTTAAAGGTGATCTTAGCAAGGAGTTTGAAATGTCTGATCTGGATAACATTTCTTACTTCCTTGGTATCAAATTCTACAAGAGTAATAGAGGTTTGATGATGCACCAAAGAATATATGCAAGTTAAATACTCAAAAGATTTGAGATGGAAGACTGCAATGCGACTTCGACACCTACAGAACCAAGATTGTGACTGTCGAAAGAATCAGATAAAGATGATGTCGACCCAACTCAGTACAAAAGACTTATTGGGTCATTAAGATACCTTTGTCACACAAGGCTTGATCTTGCATACAATGTAGGTATGGTGAGTAGATTTATGCAAAAGCCAAAGGTATCTCACCTAGCAGCAACGAAAAGGATACTGAGGTATTTGAAAGGAACTCTCGACTATGGCATTTTGTTTCCTGCGGCTGATGAAGGAAAAGAATGCAAACTAGTGGGTTACACTGGCTCAAGATGGTGTAGTGATGCTGAGGATAAAAAATCTATAGTTGGTTATGTGTTTATGCTAGGAGGTGCACCAGTTGCTTGGGGTTCAAGAAAGGAACCAGTAGTGGCACTATCATCATGTGAAGAAAAATACATAGTTGCTTCTCTCTGTGCATGCCAAGCAACGTGGATGGTGAACCTGGTCAAAGAGTTTACAGCGAAGAATCATGGAGCAATTACCATGAAGATCGACAACATGTCTGCTATCAATCTGACGAAGAATCCAAGAGCACATGGACGAAGTAAGCACATCGAAATGAGGTTCCACTATCTTCGAGAGCAGGTAGCAGAAGGGAAGATGAACTTATAACACTGCAAAACTGAGAATCAGATTGCAGATATCATGATGAAAGGAGTGCAACTCAAAGTTTTCAAGAAGCTAAGGTTTATGATGAATATAAATAGCTTAGACACAATAAATTAGGTGGTGTGTTGAGTATGTAATTCCTTGTTTCGAACCAGGTTGCTCGATAGAAACAAGGTAGTGTCGAAATAATCTATTGTGCCAGAATTGTGTAGTTGTCGAAGGAATTAGCCTCGACCTGGATTTCGACTTAGGCCTAATTTTGTAGTGTTAGTAGAATTAAGTATTTTGGGCTTTGTATTTTTTGGCTTTGCTTAGGGAGCAAACAAACCCAAATTCTATAAATAGGGAGTAACCCTTATTATTGTATAACAATTTTACAATTGCAAAGAATAATATTCAGTTTTGAATAGCAGAGAGAAACTCTGGAGAAATTCTCTTCTTCTAATTTTTCTTTCTTCTTTCATTAACAATTGTTGCGCATAATCATTCTTGCAATCAAGGTGTGATTGATTCACTCGAGTGAAGAATGAAGAACAAGAGGGGAATTTGATTGGTTGATTGAATCTTGTTCATCAAGATTGCTTCGGAATTCTTCAAGATTGGGTTAATTCCAACAATTATGGTTTCAAAACTAATACATACGAATGCATTTTTTTTACATAATTATTTTTTGAGTTATTTAAAAATTGATTAATAATTTATTTTTTTTTAAGAAATTAATTCAGACCTCATAGTTTTTTATTGAGTTATTTATAAATTTATTAATTTAGTTGCTTTATCAAGTTATTAGAAGATTGATTAATTTAGTATTTTATTGAGTTATTTGAAAATTGATTAATTTAGTTTTTTTATAGAGAATACGTATGCATAATAGAAAAAAGAATAAAAGTTTAATAGTTTGAGTTTTGATTAATAGTGAATATATAATTTGTACATGTATGTAACTTATAATATGTTCTGGACTGAACCAGAGGCTGCCCCACTGTCAAGCACGACCCAACTCATCTCCCCTGTCAGGGAGGGCCCAAATGAAAGCCCAATTCATTAAGTCACACGGAGAGCGCCCACGCGTCTCCTCCACGGTCTCCACGTGCCCTTCACGCGGGGACACGTCATCAGGCAACTACCCGTATCCGAAAGAACAGGTCACCCGTCTTTCGAAGATCACGGGGCAGTTGACCAGGGCGAAGACCACATGCTGATCTTTCTTACGCCACGTAGACCCTGACAGTTACTCGTATTGGGCCTAGCAATCCAACCCAACGCAAAGTAACTGTTGGCCCAGCGATGAGGGCTCACTATAAATACCCTCTATCACTAGAGGGTCAGATATTCTGAATTCTACACCTTCTTTCTGTACTTGTCTTCTCTCTCTTGCTGAAACTGACTTTAGTATCGGAGTGTCTTGCAGATACAACCGCTCCTCTTCTCCACCATCGGCGAATTAGGAGCTCACAACGTGTTGCTGGCTGCTGATCCTTTTCTGATTCGGTAAGATTATAATAGTATATGATTCAAGGTAACATTATATATGAAATAGAGATGCAAAAGAAATAAATTAATGAGTATAATAAATTTTAAGTTAGAGGCATAGAAGGAGGTTTATTACACTTATTTTTACAATGAATAAGCGAAATTTTATAATATTATATTTTGAAGAGCGACGCATCCGATTTTTAATGATGTCATAAATTAAAGAATAAGTTGTCAATAAAATAGTTTATGACTCGTATTTAATATATTATAATAGATATTTTCGATTTTATACGTATGCTAATGATAATTAGACTTGTGTCTCATAAGGTTCATTTGAAAAAATTTATAGTCTTTTTCTATCATGTATAATATATTTTTCTGATAATTTTTTGAACATTTGTTTAATAGTTTTCCGGAACTGTCTGGAAGCCAAATAGGTGTCAAAATAATTAATTAAATTATTTAAAATAACTAATAATAATAATAATAATAATAATAATAATAATAATAATAATAATAATAATATAGTAGAAAAAACTAAATATTAATAACAATAATATATTATTTGAGTGAAAATTGTGTAAAATAAAAAAAAATAGTTTTGATGTAAATCGCACAACAAAAAAGTTGAAGTTTTTTAAAACAATTAACCTCTAAATATCAAGCAACAATCATTAATTAAAAAAAAGTATATAAATATTTAAAAAAACAAATAAATAATTAGTTTTAATTTTTTTTGTAAATTATTATTCTAAATATTTTATCATAACTTTTTTGTATATGAAATTTTTAAATAATTGTTTAAATAGCTATTTTAAATCATAAAAAAATACTTTGAGATATATCTCTTTCAAAAAACATGTAATTTTGACTATGTTTTAATTTTTAATATATTTTTTGGCTATTGAGTGTTAACATTAATCTATTAATTTATAAAAAAAATTAGTTTTTTTATTTTTTAAATAATTTTCATAAACGTCATTTTCAAAAATATAAATATAAATAATTTTTAAAAATCTATGACAAATATGCCCTACAAAATTAAACACCAAGACTACAAACATATTTAACAGAAAATTAACATTATATCCAATTATGAAAAAAATTGACATGTATCTAGATTTTAGATTCCAAGTCATGTATGGCTGCTCAACTGACAAAAAGTTCATTGAACCAAAACCACTAGAATCACCATAACATAAAATATCACTATATATTATATTAATTTAAATGTATCTCTAAAAAGCAATCTCAATAGAATCTTCTGAACCAAGGTAGTTTCTAACCAATTTCCTTTTCCATTATCAATTGCTTTCACAAAACCAATATAATAATCTCATTCTAGGAAATTTACTTTGACTTTACATCACCCTTTTGTTTCATACCCTTTATATATAAATACTAACCCAACTTGTATTTTATTAATCATAATATCATATACATACACTCATCAAACCATCATAAACCCTAGTATATATTTTGATGATGAAAAGTGAGATAAACATGCTTGGTGTTAACAACCATGTGATGATGAAGGGGAAAAGACAGAGCAAAAAGAACAAAAAAGAGGTAAAGGTTACATATATTTCAAGTCCTATGAAGGTGAAAACTAGTGCTTCAAATTTTAGGGCACTTGTGCAAGAACTCACTGGTCAATATTCTAATGTTGCTGATATGTTTGTGGATTTTAATGATCATGTTGAGGATGATGTTGAAAATATGAAGAAAAGTTCTACTCATCAACAATGGAGGAGTGATGATAATTCTAGTGAAGCATATGTGCATGAAAGCTCTACTTGGATGAAGTTAGAGGATGATTACAATTTTAGATCCTCATTGGAGCCCTTAAATGGACAATTTCAATTCGATTTTTTGAGTTTTGATATCGCATAGATACATATGATACATACGATGAAATGTTTATGTATATAAATATATAGTCCATACGAGGTAAGATATTTAATTCTATGAAGAATTTATGAAAGATTCATCACATTCACGTTGTTGGAATATCGGTGTTTATTTGATTAATTTTAATATTTTAAATATTAAAATTAAAATATAATTTTAATCAAATATTCACTAATGTTTTAACAAAAAAATGTAGATTTTTTTATACTTGGAAATATAAATTCTGAATTTTGAGTTAAAGATAATCTTGAGTATATGGTCGAAATTAATTTTCTCTATTACCTTTGTATGAGATTTTAAGTTGTTTATTTTAGAGGATAAAGTAATTAATGAAAAAAAAAAATCGACTGTTGTTATCACATGCAAATTGGAAAAGACTAAGAGCGTGGACAGGTTGAAATAATCCATGGAAATACATTTTCTCCTATTAAAGTACGATGCTTTAATTTGAAAAAGTCCGATTTTAAATTTGTGGTTGAAATGGTTTGATGCATAAAATAAAATTTGAAAATTGAAATGGAGAAATAAAATGTGATTCTTTATTTTTTTTTTTGTTATAATCATAGTAAAATATAAAAAGAATTCAAGGGGATACTAACCCAAAGTTTAACAAGGAGTAGTGCAACTTCCTATAGTATTAACCAATACACATCAACAATAGTTCCCAAAAAATTCAAAAGCAAAATCTGTTACAAGAAATTAAATGGACTTTTGCACCATTCATAGTAATTGCATTTAGGTTTCTTTGAAGGAGATAGATCCAACTACCGCCAAATGAAGTGAATAACTCTATGAAAAACTTCTTTTGGGATAGCCACGACATCGTTGAATATAACTTGGTTTCTTGTCCACCAAAGACACCAACAAGTTGACAGCCATACCAAACACGCATTTGATTTTGATACTTTTCAGATTACATTTAAAAATCAGATCAACATATGTTCAACTGTGTTTGTTGCAATTGGAAGTGTCAACCCCTTCCAATTCCCAACCTCCTGCCACACCATTCTAGCTCTAGGACAGTTAACAAATACATAATCTAATTTTTCATCAACTAGAAAAACAAAGGACGTAGACTTTGTCATGCGGATTTGAAATCACACCTCTATTCGCAAGATTAAATTTGCGTAGGCAAACATCAACCTCCAGCCAAAAGCTTTAGTTTTCAAAGGGACCCTAGTATTCCATAAAATGTCCAAAGCCATTAGCGAGTTTTGATCCAAGACAACTGGACCTGTAACACTGTTAAAAATCTCATAACAAGACTTTACACTGAACTTATTCAAAGCACCTTTAGGCCACCCTACACTATCCTGTATTCCACGGGCAGGATAAACTTCAAACAATAACACTTCAAATTCGCCCAATTGCTCCTCCACTTCTCCTATCAACCCCACATTAAAACCCTCCAATTCCCACAACCATTGTTCTCTCACCCATCTGCCACAATCAGAAACAGCAACCAATTTGTTCCCTGAAACTTCAAACAACTCAGGAAATGTGCTCTTCAACGAAGCCGAACCAAGCCACTTTGAATGCCAAAACGAAGTGAAAAAACCATCCCCCAACTTCCATGACAGTTGGTTGAAAAATCATCCTCCTCTAGATAATCACCAAACTGCACTAAGTCCTTCCACCATGAAGAAATTAATTAGATTAAGTTATATAAATGATTTAGAGTGGTTACTTTTATTCACTATTACAAAATACACCTTCGGTAACACTAATTCTACTACGGTTAGGCTTCCACCGTGATGATATGTCTTAATTAACACGTAATAATTTCCTTTTATTTACTTATGAAAATTTTGATATGATATAATCACGGATGAAACATAGGACTGTGGTTATATAATCACCCTCTCATGGGTTCAAATCTCAACACCCCTCAAATGTTTTATTTCTTTAACATTTAGTCGCGCCTTTGTATTTTTAACATTTCTTTAACATTTGATACCACCACGGTTGAATAACTGAACCGTTATGACTTGTTTTAAATATTTTAAATTGTAATATATTGACGTGTCAAATGTTTTATTTCTTTAACATTTAGTCGCGCCTTTTTATTTTTATTTATTTTTAATTTAAAAAAAAATGAGATATCAACACGGTTTCTAAGAAAAGTCGTTGTGACATATTATTCATTTTCTTTTAAATATTTTAAATTGTAATAAACTGGCGCTTCTTTATGAAATTTAATTTAGTAAGTAACATATCACCACGGTTCGAGTTTTTGATCGTGGTGGTATCATTCATTCATTTTTATCAAGCTAACTAGCTTGTCTCTTCAGTAGCCATTCTTTGCTGAGAAACGATACACCATTTCAACCCTAACGTTCAGTGATGAGAACCGATACACCATTTCAACCCTAACATTCATTGCTCATCATCATCGGTTCATCGTTTTGCATTCGTTGTTCATTTTTAACCCGTAGCCATCGTCATCTTCATCGGTTCGTTTTCAACCCTAACACACTAACGCCAACACTAACATCATCGTCATCCTCAAGGAGGATTACAACAACAACACTATCTGTATCAACCCAAATATTCACATTTACTTAGTCATCACGTTTACGGTACATAAAACTTTTTTCCCATGCACTACAGTAAACTTCAGTTTCCATTGTTGTTGATGTTGTTGTTGTTTTTCTGGTTCTTGTTGAATGTGTGTCATAAAACTTGATTAATTTGTTGTTGCTGTTGTTGTTGTGGAATGTTTATGTGATAATAGATGAAAGAGTTTGTTGTTGTTGTTGTTGTTGTTGAATGTGTATGTGATAATCTTTGATAGAGTTTGTTGTTGTTGAATGTGTATATGATAATAGATGAAAGAGTTTGTTGTTGTTGTTATTGTTGTTGTTGTTGTTGTTGTTGTTGTTGTTGAGGTTGTTGTTGTTTTTGAAAATAGATGTCGACTTCGTCGTATTCTTCATCTAGTGGCGAGGAAACTATGACAAGTGATACTCAAATCAAAAAGAAAAGAACACAAAGAGGTGCCACTATGCTTACCAAAGTAACAAAAAGTCCACAAATCTAGTATCAAATTACCTATCGCGTTTGATTCGTATAATAGAGTAGTTGATGGTGAATACTCTTCTCTTTTTAAGAGTTATGTTGCGTTCCTTGGATGTAGTAAAGTTAGTATATTGGTAGATGATTGGAAACAAGCGCCGACTGAGGTCAAAGATAGCACATAGACAGATGTTAAGGTATTCGTTTTAATTTTTAGGGTTAATTATATGAAACCCCCCTGCCATATGAGCGTGTTTCGGTTTACCCCCCACCGTTGCCAAAGGCAGGTTTTGGCAACGGTTTTTTTTTTGAAAAAACCGTTGCCAAAAGGCAGGGAGGGGGGAAAAGCAAAATTCGCTGACATTACAGGTGTGAAATTCACTATTAACCCTAATTTTTATCATTTTGATATGACTTTCTATAATTTCTAATACATTATTATCGATTTAAATGTAGATTACCTTTGAGTTTACGGATGGTGATAAGCACTTTAAAAAAAGTGGTTAACTCATGCTGGTACGTGTTGGAGGGGCTTTAAGTCACGGCTTACGCGTGACTACATTAGGAATCCTAAGATCGGTCTTGAGCGTCCATGGGTGAGGTATAGGTTTCTCTGGAAGAAGGTTTGGAAAAAGTTTGTAAAGGGTCGTCGTTCTGAGAAATTCCTAGTTAGTACTAGTCTCATTTATCTTGATAATTTGATGCTAATGATTTATAAATACTAATCATATATTTAATATGTTTATAACAGACTAAAAGTCAAGTAGGAATTAAAAATAAAGCGAAAAACATTTACCCCCCATAGATTGTCTCGTGGGGTTACAGAAAACTGGAGAAAAAATGATGGAGGAAAAAAACAACAAATGGGAGATGAAGACTCCATTAGTCGTGATCGTAACCCATCTCCACCGTCAAGGCATGAGAAGTGGAAGAGGGCTCGACTAAGACCAAATGGAGAGTACACATCAGATGCTTCAAGAGCAGTTGCTGAGAAAATTATAAGTATGATTTGTTGTTCGTATGTTATGTGTTATTTAAATGTTGTGGTAATTACAATATTAATATTATCATGCATGCTGTGTAGGATGTGTTGGTTGAGGAGGCTCGTGGAGGCTCATTTGTTCCAGAACCACGACATGATATACTAGTCGAGGCTATTGGAACAGATGAGCATGGTGGGCGCGTTCGTGGTGTTGGAGAAGGTGTCGACCTTAGATTATTCTTTGGTCCAACCAAAAAAAGCCCCGATAATGCCGAATTACAAGAGCAAAGAGAAAAGTCTGCTCTTGTTGAGAAGGAGTTAGAAGAGCATAGGAAGATGTTAGAAGCCGAGCGGGAAAATCAGAAGAAAGATATAAAAAAGTTAGAAGAGTTATATGCGGTAAGTGTTTTATCTGAAATGCTAGTATTTTATATGAAATGTGTGACATATTGTGTTTAATCTAAAAAGTTAGAAAAGATAGAAATGTGTTTATTATGTATTGATATATTGTCGCAGAGAATAAGTGGATCCTTACCATAACGCACGGATGAAAATGATGATAATAATACTAATGATCAAGTTCCCCAAACACATGGTGTACAACATGATAGCACCAAAAGAAGCAATTATTCAGCCGCCCCGCTAAAGAGGTCAATGAGTTATTGGACCTTTTCGCAAATGAAATCGCCATGTTATACGTTTTGGTTGCGGAAAGTGATGAACCGCATCCTCTTTCTCTAGAGCATTGTCCATCGGTAGAGCTCTTCTATGTTTGTCCTAATAACATACGAGGTTTTCTCTATGGTGGTAATTGGCTGGACGTAGGGATATTGCAAGTTTGGTGCACGTAAGTATATATTTCAACATGCATGTCATTATAGTACATTATCATTTTTGTATTTCCTTACTTATTTTTTTAATTTTGTTTAACCATTTAGGTACATTCATCGTGTATGTATAGAGTTAAATAAATCCAATCTTTATGGCATCTTGGATCCATTTAGTATTCGATGGACAAATAATAAGTCAAAAGATATAGAGACCTACATTTCAGAACGGTTAGGTCAAGGGGGAAAAGAATGTTACTTCACACCATTTCTCAATACGTAAGTAATTTGGAAATTGTGGTTTATCTTTTATAGTTAGTTTTGTTTTAGAAAATACTAATTAAATATATGCTCGTGTTTATTTAGTGATCATTGCCAATTGATCATCATATTGCTTAAGACGAATACGATAACGACATTGTGTTCATTACATCAACCACTCGAACATAAAATGAAGTAAATTACTAATGGGTAAGTTTATGTTTATTTGAAATTTTTAGTAATACATATTTTCTTTGACTTTGTAATTGGTTTAATTGGTTTAACCCGCAAAATATTTTCAATGTACAGTGTTGTGCAGCGACACAATATGTTGAACAATATTAGGAAAAAGCCAACATTTATCTTGCCTAATGTAAGTGGCTATATTACTTGTGATATTCATTTATATATATTGTTACATGCATGTATATATATATATATATATATATATATATATATATATATATATATATATATATATATATATATATATATATATATATATATATATATATATATATATATATATATATATATATATATATATATATATATATATATATATATATATGTTTGATGTACACTTGAGTTTGAGTGTTGTAAATAACATTTTTTATTTGATGAAATAAATAAGTATTTGAGTTTGAGTGTATACATCTTCAATTGTTATTTCTGTTCTGTTACAGTTTGATGTACATTTGAGTTTGAGTGTTGTAAATAACATTTTTTATTTTATGAAATAAATAAGCATTTGAGATTGAGTATTTTAATATGGATCTTCAATTGATGTTTCTGTTTTGTTACAGTTTAAACAATACACGTTATAAAATGGAAAATTTTCAAAATGCAGAAATTTATTTTTTAAAAGCATATAATTTAACGACGGTTTTTAATTATGATCGTGGTTGTATAGTGGAGAATATATAATATAACCACGATTGTTATAGAAGACCGTGGTTATATACTTAAAATACGCTGAGAATTGAACTTGGAACCTTTTATATATGACAACGGTTTGGTTATTAACCGTGATAATATATCGCGCGCGTTCAGTTTTTCCACAACAGTCATAAGACCGTGATTGTAAGTAGAGCATAGAAAACCACACCCTACGTAACAACGGCAGGTCACGCGTGAAGTTATCCCTTTTCCATTGTATGTGTTTTCTGTAGTAGTGATTATATGAAATAAAATGTCAAAATATGAAAGTGGTATATAACATATGATTATAATAGAGAATTTTTTAATGCATCCTAAATGTTTCTACTGCACCATGTGAATTTCCACAAATATCATCTGTTTTTGAAGACGTATCTCTGAACGCACCTCTTGCACATTCAAGCAAACCAAATCTCCATTCTTTTGATTCATCGCATCATAGGGAGCAAAAAAAGATAAAATTTCAGGTAAAGATTCTTCTTTTCCATATGCATTGCTCACATTAATCATCCATTTATTCTGAAAAATGTTGCATTGTGTCCGAAAATGTATTTCCAGAACGTGTATGAACTTTTCCGAAAATGCATTTCCAGAAGTTGTCTGTTTTTTTATTTTCAAGTCAGTCTTCAGCAGTAGTGCTTATGTATTGTTATGATTTTAATTGTTTTCATTAGATATGGTGCACCTCGATATTTTCCCAAAATAAGTTATTTCTCTGAATGTACAAGGTGTTGTTGTTTCTTCGAATGTCCAAGGTGTTCTTGTGAAGGCGGTAGATGTTGGCAACCAATTTAAAAACAAACAAGAGTTTGAATCTCGTGATCAAATGCTTGGATGTATTCATATGGAGGCCTCTAAACTTGGATTTGGCATGGTTATCAGAAGGTCCGATAATGGTTCAGATAGAAGATGCACTTTTGTGACAATGACGTGCGAAAGAAGCGGGAAATATAAAACTCTTCTCTGGAATTTTAAAAGAGACGACACCGGTACAAAAAAATGTGATTGTCCATTTAAGGTTTGTGGTTACATGTTGGCAAACTAAAACTGGATATTTAATGTGATATGTGGTTGGCATAACCAGGATTAGTGTTTAAAAATAGCTGGTCATCCTAGTGTCTGTCGATTCAAGCCGAAATAGAAGGAATGTGTTGTTGACATGACCTTGAATCTTGTTCAACGGAAAAATATACTTGCAACATTGAAACAGAAACGACCCGAAAATATATCAAATATCAAGCAAGTGTATAATATTTGGTACCTCCCTAACAAGGTGCTTAGGTGGGAATAAAACTGAGATGCAACAACTCTTGAAATTGTTGGATGATAACAGTTACGTGTCTAGGTACCGAACGTGCAAGGATAGAGTTACTGTTAGAGATATTTTTTAGACTCATCTTGATTCCATAAAGTTGTTCAACACGTTTCTTACGGTGTTTATACTTGATTCAACCTACAAGATTAACAAGTATAAACTTCTATTATTGGAGATGGTTGGTGTTACCTCAACTGAGAAGACATATTCTGTTGGTTTTGCATATCTTGAGTGTGAAAAAGAGGATAATTGTACTTGGGCCTTAGAGAAGTGTCGGAAACTATTAAAGGTCCAAGGTGAGATACCTAAAGCGATTGTTACCAACCGCGATACCGCATTGATTAATTCGGTTGCAAAAGTATTTCCTTTTTCTTATACATTACTTTGTAGGTATCACATAACAAAGAATATGAGAAGTCGGGTTAAACCTGCGATGGGGACGAAACAGATAGAGTCTGAAGTTAGAAAAATGGTGAAGGCTGGTGTGGTTGTAGCAAAAATAATGAATACATGGAATCGTATAATAAATTCTTCCACAAAAGAACTATATGTCTATACCGCTATACATTTCAGGAAAGTGTATGAAAAGTACCCAGATTTGTTGAAATATGTTGAAAGCACAATTCTTGACCAAGTGAAGGAGAAAATTGTTTGTGCATGGACTGATAATATTAGACACATTAGAAATACAACAACTAACAGAGTTAAGTCTGCCCATGCTACTTTGAAAATTTGGTTGGGAAGTAGTAAGGGGGATCTGTGTAGAGACTAGGACTCCGTGAATCACATGATTCAAAAACAGCATAATGAGATACAAACATCCTTTGGTCGGAGCATCACAGTTTTGGAACATATATTTAAAGACAACGCTCTATATTTTCAGTTGGTAGGTAACATTTCTCGGGCGGGTTTTGAACTATATTTTTCAAGAGGTTAAATGAGTTGATAATGTAGGCTCCGATAACGCAATGTGGATGCATAATTGTGAAAACATATGGTCTCCCATGTGCTTATCTTATTGCTAAAAAGGTGAAACTTGGTGATCCAATAAGAATGGAAGAGGTTTGCACTCATTGGAAGAGACTTAGGTTTGATGATTATTGATGCATGGACGACGATAAATCGAATATCTCTATTTTGACCGAATGGGAAGTAATACAAGAGAGATTTTTGAAAGCCGGTGACAACATAAAACTCTACATCAAAGAACAATTGAGGAAGATTGCCTATCTGAAAACCACCGACATTAAACTGCCCTCTCAACCCGTAAAAACAAAAAGTACTCGAAAGAAAATGAAGCCTACATCGAATAACAACTCGACTATACAATCTTATTCATATTTTGAACATGCTGACAAAGTTTTTCCCGACTCACCGGCTCCAAAATCTCAAAAAAGTGTTGTCAAAGGAGCTTGCGCTAGCAAACCACCTCCGACGTCGTCTCCACCAAAGATTCCATTCATCGACGAGGTGCTAGTTTTTATGCACAAATATATCGAGCGGATCGTCAATGATGTGGGGGACGGTAATTGCGGTTACCGAGCTATTTTAGTTTTATTCAGTAAAGGAGAAAATAAACACACACTTGTCTGCCATCAACTTATCCAAGAGTTAAAAACGCATAAAGAATCATACACATGGTTATACGAAAAGAAAGAAAAATTCAATGAAGTTTATGAGTCTCTTGTTCCTTGCCTAACAGTCCGGCATCGAAGGAAAAATGGATGCGCTTCCCTGAAATGGGTCACCTAATAGCATGTTTATATGATAAAGTGTGTATTGACCAGCCACGCTACGATTTTTCGGAAACCTTTTTACATCACTGGAGTGGACAGATCATTCAACAACAAAAGTTGAGACTTGACCAGCTCATTTTATAGAAAGGATGCAAGAATTCGAGAAATTGAACAACATTGAGAAAGAATCAAATGCACAAAAGTCCAAGAGGGTACCACCTATAGATTTAGTCGGTGACATATGTTTCGATTCGTCTCAATTTTTTGTTTAACTGAACAAATAATTGTATATAATTGTCTCTCAATATAAATTAAGTGTTATATATTCACCTCTTGTTCATATTTTGTCTTTATGCATTTTTTATCTTCCCCATAACAACATTTGTGTTTTTTTAAATGAAAAAATAGGTTATGTTTTAGTGTTTTGTTTTGGAACTGGTTCAGGACAAATTCCAGAGATACGTCTTCGGAACAAGATAATAGGGTGCAGTTCCAGAGATGTATCTCTGAAATCAATATGACAGTTAATGAGTGGTCCATATTGATCTATGGCTTCTATAAATTTAGATGCTCTTATGTTATATTTCACACAAACTGAAAAACTCTTAAATGTCACAAATAAATATTTATTGTTATGTCACAAATGTCTCCTTCTCCAACTCTACACCCAGGCAAATGTTTAAGCTCACCGATTTCACCTCCCTCGAAGATATCAAAGATTAAATTCACCATCTCCTACCTTACGGAGACAACCGAAAGATTATGAAGCTCTAGTACCATTCACTGTCGATTGACAACGGAGGAAAGATTCAGTTCGGAAAATTTGACCTCAAGACACAAGCAGATGTAAGGGCTATGTAGAGTGTCTATTTCTGTTTTGAAGAAAAAATTACGTTCGAGTTGGAAGCAACAATTTTGAGATCGGTCGAAGATATGTGTTATCAATGTTAATTTCATTTTGAAAAATTACTTTTGTGTTGAACTTGATACTGGTGTGTCTCCGGAAGTGTAACTACATAATTATTCCGGAGATCCATCTCTGGAATAAACTAAACAAAAAAGTGGCATCACTCATAAATAGTCTTATTTGAGTGTGTGTTAGGGGTGCGTCCAAAGTTACATCTTCGAAAACTAAGGACATTTGTGGAAATCTACATGATGCGGTAGAAACATATAGGGTGCCATAAGAAATTATCTTATAACAAGCAACAATAATGTTCTGTTTTTCTTAAAAAATAGCTGGATGGCAACATTAAAGAGATGGAAACAGTTTGGCCCATCACCTAGAAAAAAACATTCTAAATAACTCTTAGGAGGTGTGGTTAGAAGATTCATCCTCTTGTACAATTTGTATTTTTTTTACTTGGTTCTTGTTGTAACATATTTGTTTTTCAACAATAACAAACTGAAATTGTTTGAATATGTCATTTAAAAAAAAGACATTATATTGCTGGTGCTTAACTAAAATGTTTTTATTCATAAACTAGCAACATATTTGTGTCAAGCTTGGGGGCCATGTTTGAGATCATGATGTATAACATAGTAAAAAAAATTGATTTTAATTATTTTTTATACATTTTTTAAAAGAAGAGGAAAATGATATATGAAATTAAATACGAGGTGGGAGCCTTTAAGGAGTCTTTTAAAGGCAACTCATTCATTCTATTAGAGAAATAAGTTTAAATCTTGAGATTATCAAGATTTGTCATTATGAATCTGGTTAGAAAATCAACATTTGCATTCCTTTCTCTAAAGGAGTGATTAATATTCTCCACTCAATCTTCACTAAGGAGCTCTTGAATATTGGATATAATTGAGGCGAACCTATGAAATTTCATGATTAGATTATGTTGTCGCCTGAGTCGAAGAATACGTTTAAACAACCCAATAAGCATGTTGGCCCATAATGGAAATGTTTAGTGGGAGCCCAGAAAATCAAAGGTTGTTAGATATAGGTCAATATATCAACAAACCTTAACCACTCAAAGAGAAGTGATTTGGAAAAGAAGATTATAGGACCCGAGGAACACACATGGGTGTGCCCTAGAATTAAACGATAAAGGAAAATGATTGAAGAAGACAATCAAATGAGAGAACGTGTATTGTGACAATTGACTGTTAGGATAACTATTTTGCCAAGGAAAGTTCTAGGTCCAAAGAAACCCTAGAGCTTGACTATAAAAGAAAGGTGAAACGTCAAATAGAGGTACACACTTTTTCTAACCTAAAATACTTGATACTACCTTCAATAATCAATTACTTGGACGTCAGAGTGTTTGTAGATATCCATGTGACACTTGACCGGGACACGAAAACATTAGCTACAAGACAAAATACACCATCAAATCTAAATAACTCAATATAGCAATGAACACCTCGAGTCCATACGAGATCGAGTTTAAAAACTAATTCAATATTTTTTTTAGAACAGAAGTAAAACAAATGTTATTGATACCTTACAATCTTGCCAATTTCAATAATATTAAAAGACTTATAACTCCAACATGATGATTGATATACTAGTGAAGCTACTAAAACTATTAATTCAACTATCATCATTATCTCATATGATCTCTCCCATGCTAGCTCTACTTTGGGAACAAAGACAACTTCCATCTACATTTAACACAATACAATCTTTTCTAGTAGGATACCAAGTCACCCACTTCACAAGAATAACATCATCTAAAAAGGGAGGGAAATTATTTGCACATCATCTTCAAGCCTTAGAATGCAAGAAGTCATTCGATGAAGTGTGATCGTTTCCTTTCCAATTCATCATAGAGTCCTCCAGTTCCACCATAGACCTCATGGAAACAAATTAGACATCAAGGAACCATATTTTCCTTTAATCCAATTAACAAAATTAGTGTTAGCAAAAAAATCTAAGTTAATGAATCCTTTGGTGTTCCAAATTTGATTGGCTTAGTTAGAATCTTGAAGGAAGTAAAGGATATGCTCTTCATGAATCAAGCACCAAGGGAAAAAAATTAGTAGTTGACATAATGGCTTAATGACAAACACTCCAAATGAATAACCTTGTTTTTTTCTAGATTACAAATCTTCCATATCCAACACTAAGAGAACTCCATATTCAAATTGATTATCTTCTCCATCAACCATGCATAACCTTTTGATACTAAATAACTTCCATCTTGATTCTCTTACCAAATAAAACAATTTCGAATGTGTTTATTCAAGACAATATGTTATTGACCAATTAGATTCACTAGGTCAGTATCCAATGACGTGGGAATTTTGATGTCACTTATCATCAATAATAACATATTTGATTCTAGTTCGAGTGTCTTTTTTTTTTAATAAATGCTGATAAGATTAAAGAAAAAGGTGTTACAACCAAGAGACTACAAAAAGGGGAACAAAAAATACCCCATCAAAAATTGGAAAACCTAAAGAAAGATATACCTAACCAATTATTTACAAAATCCCTTCTAATCCCAATAGAAATAGAAACAAAAGTAATCATGAAATTTGTGTTGATACCTAAATTAGCAAAAAAAATCAGCGCAAGAATTCCATTCCATAAACATATGTGTAAAGATGAGATTGGAAAAGTTAGAGGGGTTAGTACTCTCCAGCCATCTATTCCTGAGACATCTAGGAAGAAGTTTATGGTTGGAGTGAGCCTTGGCATCCATTAAGCAATCCGTTTCAATCAAAATCTTTCGCCAACCACGAGACTTAGCTATGTCAATCGCTCTCAGAATAACCAAAAACTCACCAGTAACCAAAGAACCTATTTGTAACTTCTCAGCGAAAGCAAGCAAAAAAATCCCCATTGTTGTCCCTAAAAGTATTATCACAACCACTAACATTAGTATTATGACAATAAGCACCGCCGCAATTACCCTTAATCCACCACGAGTTAGGAGGTGACCAAAGGACTTCGATGATGTTGGGAGCACGAGGAGGATGAATTTGAACACCAAAAGCTTTGATCAAGGCAAAATCCATAATCGAGATGGAAGAAATATTAGACACATTGTTACTGGAGAGCATAGTTTGATTATGAATGAGGATGATTGAGTTTTTTTTGTTAGGCCTCAAGTTGTCATGATTGAGTTTATTCCTAGTATTCCAAACTTGATTAACCGTAAAAATGAAGGCAACTTTCACCACAAGATCGGATTGGTTGGAAAAATTGGTCTTGAAAATCTGGAACCAATCGACCAAATTATTTGGATTGGAATGAATCTTGATCTTCCGTAAGAGCCAATTATAAAGAGACTTGGTAAAGGAGCAATGGATAAACAAATGATCTTCACTTTCTTCACTGGTGTTGCACAAATAGCAAGAAGAAGCCAAAGAGATGCCTCTCGACCGGACCATAACTTCCGTAGGAATTTTTTTCATGAGCAAGCTTCCAGACCAACAAACACTTACTAGGTGGGATGTCTCGACACCAAAAATTATAAGCCCGCTGACACTCAGCAAAGGGACCCTCCTTGAAAAGGTAAGCATCTTTAAGGGTTAACACCCCTAACATATTATGATTCAACACTAATTGATCCTATAACAAGGAATGATTGGCTGGCACTGCAAGCAGCATAACTGAAAAATAAGGGAACCAACCGACCCATTTAGCAGGAAAAAGCCAATGACCCTCAACAATAAACTCAGAAACAAAAGAATTTAACTTGATACCTTTAGAGCGAAGGAAGTCAGTGGTGGTACCATAAAGGAAAGGCTGAGCGCACCAAGAATCGATTCAAAACCTAATATTCCAATTAGGGCCAAGAGACCACCTAGAATTATTATCAAGAACTAGGACTTCAACTTTGATGTCAGTCTAAATTGAGGAATAAATGTGGCAATTAACGACACCTCTACTCCTCAAGACACGATTTCTTAGTAGGATCGCCTAATCCTCTTTGCTAGACCTCAAGTGGCCTCATTCAATCTCACCAAAGACCGAATACCGAGCCCACCATGAGCAAATGGTTGGCAAGTCTTCTTCCAAGAGACCATGAATAATTTTCTGTTTTGGATATCCCTTATCCAAATAAAATTCCTGCAAGCTTGATCAATTTTTCTTAGTAAAGACACCGACCAGGAATAAATGTTAATAGAATAGGAAATCATGTTGTGAGCTATGGATTTAACAAGAGTTAACCTCCTAGCCATTGATAACAAAGCTCCCTTCCAAGCTGAGATTTTAGCAACTATTCTATCAGAAATAGGAGACAAATGAATTAATTTGAGGCGTCCTTTAAATATAGGAACCCCTAAATAATTGAATGGGAGAGACCCTTTTCTAAAGCCAGTGCTAGAAATGACCCTCTCAAGCTGAGAATCGGTGATAGATCCCGAATAAATAAAAGATTTAGCTAAGTTAAAACTTTGGCCGGAGACAACAAAATAATCCTGAAAAATCTTCTTGAGAGCTTGAATGTTAGAGTGTTTCCCGGTACAGTAAATCATGATATCATCGACATAAAAAAATATGAGAAGGAACAGGGTTGTCTCTAGAAGACTTAATGAGCTCCAGACCACCTTGATTAACCAGCATAGAGATACTGCGACTCACACGTCTTCATCACAACAAAATAATAAAGGCGGCAATGAATCACCTTAGTGTACCCCTCTATTTCACTTAAAATACCTCTGTTGTTGGTCGTTCAACACACAAACAAAACAACAAAGTGGTGATAAAAAGCTAAAATATGTTAGCGGTGCAAAAGATCAGGAAGGGTAGCATAAACAACAACAACAATCATCAATAGGTAATGTATTCACATAACAATCATCAATTTATAATTTCCCACTTGCTTGCAATGTAATAACACCTCGACTCTATATGCATGTGGTACCAACTCAACAATGGTTCTTCATACGAATTGGGTCCCATCATCTAAACCCCGAGCCCTAACATCTGAGCTTCAAGCCCCAACATTTGAGCTTGGGACTAGTCACTAGTCCTAAAATATGAACTCGTGACTTGCCTCTTGCACAACAACGACAACATATGATGCATGGCATACGATAATGCAATGATAACAACACGACAATGATCACAACCCCACATCTGACTGTAAACAATCACGCAACGATAATAACACAACAATGATTACAACCCCACACCTGTTTGTAAACAACCATGCATCTAAACACATCAAAAGTGGTTCTCATTATGAACTACGCATATCAATACATCAATAATTGTTCTCACTCCAAACTACGCATCTCAACAAATAAATAATAGTTCTCACTCCGAACTACGCATCTCAACAATCATCAACAAGTATTCACAATAATTCACATAATTATACTTGCACTCTACATCATATATTCACACATCTAATAAACATCCACATAGAACTCAATCATATCAATTCGTATTATCATCACTTCATCATTAATTCGTTCATTGACGACAATGAATTGTTCGTTCGTTACCGTCATCTATTACGTAATAAGTAAAACAATTAATTTTCACAAATTCCAGTATACACCTAGCCTCTTGATATACCACTATGTGATATCCACATGTGTTAGCTTTCCATTGCTTTGAACTACATCTCACTTGTATTTACGGAACTAAAGTTATGGCAAAAATGATCAGATAAAATGATAGGTTTCAACTAAACAAATTTTCAAAATCTAACTAGCATCAATGGATTGATATAGAGCATCAATTGATTGATCTGACTCCTCATTACATTCTATTTTTCCCATTTTTCATATTTTGACTAAGTGAAATTGATTGATTTGGGGAATTAATCAATTAACACCAGCCAATTTTCCAAAAATTATAGTTTTCAACACGTTTACCTCATTGTCATACCCCAAATTTTGACCACTAAGATTTCCCATCATTGTGCAAATCATCATCACAATATGGGTGTATCATTATGCCTCATTAGTCTCCCCAAAGATGGGTGAGCATCCACTACAATCAAAATTAGGGTTTCAAGCCCTCTCAGAGCTCTTAGACAAAGGATCAATCAAGGAATGACAAGATCTTTAACTTGTCTAGCCTCTCAAACATCCCCAATGGATCAAGAGGACTCCCACCTCAAGGATTAAGTACAAGGCTGCAACATTCTGAGTGGATTAAGCCTCAAGATCGCCAGTGTCACCAAATTAGGGTTTTGATCGACCAGGGCCTCCAAGTGGAAATTTTCCTCTGGGCATGAGCCAATGCTTCAAAGCATAACCTAAGATGCTCCATGGAACCTCATGGACCCAATCATCAAGTCAATTTAGCCTCAGGGGATGCATTCACCAAAAATCAGGAATTAGGGTTTCTTGACCTAATTCACCCCTAAGTTGACTTTTGGGACAAAACATGAGCCAAGACCTCAAGAAATGATTTGAGGGTCTCAAATACACCACATTGTTCCATTTGCAATAATGGATTGATCCAAGAAGCTTGAGCAACAAGTTTCAAATTCATCAGAACCACAATTAGGGTTTCACGGGAAAAGTCAATTGTGCCTTTGACTTTTGACCCAGGCATGCTCCCAAACCTTGGGACATGATTCAATACACCCTATAACACCTATGAAATCAATCCATCAAGTTTGATTTAGGTCAAGGACTTGATTTCATACAGTTTGGAATTCATCTGACAAAAAGTCAACTGTGCACAAAAGTCAGCTTTGACTTTTTGAGAATTTTCACAATTATGGTTCTTTGACCCTAAAATGATGTTAACGTGTGATTGGGATCATCATTCATCAAGGAAAATCAAGAAAAGTGGGATAACTTGTAAAAGGGGTAACCATAAAAACTTCGAAAATTTTCTAAGTTATGGAACAAAGTGGCTAAGGTACCAATTTTGGAGGATCATATCTCCTAAACCACAAGGCCATTTTTCCCCATTCAAATCTGGATTTGTAGCTCTCATGGCCCTCTACAAAAGCTTCAACTACACCTCATTCCAATTCATCATGGATTTTGAGTTATGATTGGGTCAAAATGGCTGAAAACATGAAATGTCATTTTTTCCAACACTTAGTGAAATTTTCACTAAGTCACAATCTGCCTTCACTTTTTTCCAAATGTAGGGGCATTTTTCACTTGGATCCAAAAGGTATCAAAACAAACTATGATTACACCTATGTTGTATTAGAGGTGATCGTATCCGAACCAATCCAAAAGCAAAACCGCAAATCGAACCAATTCAAACCGAAAACCGCAAAAACCGCATTTGGTTTGGATGATTTTTTTGCTGAACCGCGCGGTTTGGTTCGGTTTGCGGTTTTCATTTCACAGAACCGAACCGATCCGAACCGAACCGCATATTAAGTTATTATAATTTATATTTTCAATACCCCTCTTAAATTAAACAATAGGTTTGGAGAATATATTATAATTTATGTTACAATACGCAGTCCACTCTCGTCTCTTAAGTCTCAATTCAATCTAGGTTTTCCTCATCTCTCACTCTCATACTCGCGTCGTCCGTCATCTTCATCGTCTCTCGTCTCTCGTCTCTCACTCTCACGTCGCGTCTTCTGTTGATTGTCATCTTATCTTCATCTCTCACTCTCTCGTCAATTCACTCTCTCGCCGCACCACTCTCACTCTCTCAAATATCAATCAACAAAGGTAATTTCGTTAGTACTCTCTCAAATCTTGTGGGTTATTTTTGCAAGTTATTTTCGTTCTTGTGGGTTATCTAATTTCGTTTCTGCAATTTGTTTTAGATGTGACTATTATTGATAATAAAGAAGTGAGTTCTGCTGTTGGCTCTCATGCTGATGCTCTCATGAACGAAAATCAGGTACTAGGTGATTTATTTTCTAAATGTTTTTTAGATTGTCTGGTTTTGTTTGGTATTTTGCTTCTCAACTGCAGTTTCTTAATGACAGTTTCTTGTGGTATGTTTTGATCTTGTGGTATGTAGCATTTTGATCTTGTGGTATGTTTTTAACCTGTGAGTTGAAAGTAGGCATTGCAGTTTCTTAATGACAACTGCAGTTTCTCAATTACAGTATCTGATTTTGATCTTGTGGTATCTCAAATCTCAATTAAAGTAGGCATTGCAGTTTCTCAATTAAAGTAGGCATTGTATGTTTTTAACTTGTGACATCTAAAATGCACAACACCTGTGAGTTGAAAGTATGTAGCATTCAGATGTTTTTAACACTTGACATCTGAATATCTGATTCTCCATAGGGTTTAAATTTTCTAAATGATTTAATACATTAATTTGTGACATCTGAACATCTGAATATTAATTTTTCTATCTTATTTGCAGGCTGAAAATAGTCCATCATCAATGCCTACAACTGAACCACCACCTCAAACTGTTGATCAAGGTGACAAAGATCAATGCGGCAATGTTCAAAACAACAAGAAAAGGACTGTCGAGGAAGCATCTACAAAGACAAAGGATGTTTCTAACGCTGATGAGCCAGGTAAAAAAAAACCTTGTCGGCCTAAATCTTGGGTTTGGGAGCATTTTGACAAAGTAAATGGTAAGGCTGTCTATAAGTGGTGTAAAAATACATCTTATGCTGCTGATTCACATAGAAATGGAACCTCCAATTTATCAAATCATTTAAGAACACAATGTAAAAAAATTCCTAAAAATCTTGATCCTACCCAAACTGTTCTTAGTGTTCAAGATAGTAAAGGAACTAGTAGTACTGGGGTTGTTGTTGTCCATTTGGATGGTGATTTGTGTAGACAAGCTTTAGCTAGAATGTTAATTGTGGATGAATTGCCTTTTTCATTTGTTGAAAATAAAGGATTTCGTTATTTTATGAGTGTTACACAACCTAGACTCGTGCTTCCGGGAAGAATTACAATTGCTAGGGACTGTTTGAACCTTTACACTAGTGAGAAACATAAAGTAAGAAACATGTTTACTAAAACAAATCAAAGTGTCTCCCTAACAACTGATACATGGACATCTGTGCAAAATATTAACTATATGGTTCTTACTGCACATTTCATTGATGAAAATTGGAAGATGCATAAAATAATTCTTAATTTTTGTCCAATCACGTCTCATAGGGTGGAAGTAATTGGAAAAAAGATTGAGAAATGTTTGGAGGGTTGGATGATAGATAAGGTTTTCACCATCACGATTGATAATGCTAGTTCAAATGATCTTGCTATCTCTTACCTCGTCGTAAGTTTCAATTTGTTAGCTGGGGATTGCATCAATATTATGAGAAGGAAATTGTCGATTCTTTGTGTCGTAAGTTTTAATTTGTTTGAATTTCTGGTGCAGTTTCTGGTGCAGTTTTAATTTCTGGTGCAGTTTTGTTGCTGGTTTGATTAGTCCTCACTTCCTTAAATGATGATGCCAAGGGTCTCACTTAGTGTTAAAGCTTTTACATCAAGGCCATGTTTTGGTGTATGGAACTACTGATATATTTGGGAACACTGAGTTCTGCAACATAGTAGCCTTAATTTTTAGTTTTTGTTAGTATTTGGATAAAGAACAAGCTTATGTTGAATATTTGGGAACACTGGAACTACTGAAGATTTTGTTTTTGTTTTTGTTGAATATTTATTGGACAGTTTGCTGAATTTTCTGAATTTTACACCAAGGTTAAGCATATATTGGAAATTCAAGTAATACAAGTAATACAACATATATTATGGACACTGGTATAAAATTTCAAGTAATGCATGCGGTTTACAAGCTTAGATGGAACATTGTTGTTTAATCTACTGAAGATGAAATCCAAGTAATACAACAAGCTTAAGCATATATTGGACAGTTTGCTGAATTTTCTGGACATGTTATTTCAATACATTTATTAGTTATTTTATGGCGTAATTGTAAACCGCAGCCACCGAACTGATCCTAACCGCATTGGTTTGGTTTGGATGAATTTTTAAAAACCAACCGAACCAAACCGAACCGCATGCATTTTTATCTCGCGGTTAGGATGACTTTTATGCTCAAAACCGAATCAAACCGCACCGCGAACACCCCTATGTTGTATCATATGAGGGCTTCCCAAAATGACCAAGAACTTCACCAAACTCAATCTGAGCAAGAAGTTATGACAGTGGCAATATGCCTTGCTGCAACTGTCATAACAAGGCAGATTTGGGAGTTTTGCTCAATTTGCTTAAAATTTGCAAAGGGCAAGCAAGTCTATCCATCTGAACACCTCAAGGGGAGACCAAGGAGGGACAAACACTGATCCATAAGCCTCCCAAGTCTTTGGAACCAAAAGTAGCATGACAAACCTAGAAATGCCTAAAAGAGGGACAAGACTCCAACTTTGTTTTGGAGTATTCAATGGATGCACCAAGGTGGCATAGACTGAGCCTCTTCCAACTGAATTCAGTTAAGACTTATCCAACAACTAGGGAACCAGCAGTCTATGCCCTAACCTCTAGTCAATGGCTAGAGGAGACTTGGATTCCCATTGATCAACATTGGCCAAACCTCTGCAGCAGTTGCCATTCACTATTGCTTGCAAAACAAACTTGTTGCACTATAAATAGACATCATTTGTGATCAGTTTGAGTACACCAAAGCCATCAAACAAATGCTTTCCTCAAAATCACCTTCTCAGTTCCAAATTTGCCTTCCAAAGCAAGTCACCATCGGGTTTTGAGTTTGAGAGCAATTCCAACTAAACCAATCACACACACACACCTCATAAACATCATATAGAGGTGATCCAAACACTCACAAGTGACCTGTAACACCAAAATCTCAAAGTCACCTCTCAAAACCTCAAAATTGGACTTTTGTGCATTTTTCAAGCCATATCTTGATTCAGTCACTTTCCAAACCAGATAAGACCTCAAACACACTCCAAATATCATCCTTGAATTGTCCCAAATGGTTCCACACATCTGGAACACCATTTGAGAGAGTTGTTATTTTTGCCACTTTTGCCCCTTTTGCAAGAAAGAGCTTAAACTTGTTCCTGAGGTTTCCAGCTGATTCCAACCATCCTAAAAGCTTCTAAGAAATCATTTGAGGGTGTCCAAAGCATCAAATCATTTCTGGAACAAAACACTTGGCAGATTGCACAAAAGCTCCAAAAAGAGGTAAGCATCACAACTTGAATTCTTTGAATCATGCTTTCTTTTGATGTCCACTGATCATGCATCTCTTATACATGTTATATGTGTTGTGTTTGCACCAATTTATCATGTAATTCATACCTGTACCAAGAGATAGCACAAAAAATGCAAATCACGGCCTATTTCAAAACCACTATCGGGTTTTTCAATAGGAGCATGATCTGAAAAAAAAAAAACACCACCACCATTGGATTCCTTGTGAAATTCTAGGCAGGGTAGACCTAAATTTTGTCCCAATCCATGGAGAAATGAGAAAGTTATGGCCTTCACGTTTCTAACCACAATCTTGCCTTGCCTTGCCTTGGGCCAGGCCAAAAACAAGGCAAGCCTTATATATTTGTGGTTGTGTTTCAATCAACGGATGTATCACCGCCCCAGTGGTAAGGCGCGCGCCCTGTACACAAGAGGTCTGGGGTTCGAATCCCCCTCGCCCCAGATCCTCTTTTTTACCACATTTTTCATATTTTTTCATATTTTACTATTTTTCATATTATTTTTAATGATTTGAAAAATTAATAACTCCCTCAATTTTAATTATTTTTTATTGGTTCTTTTTGTAAAAAATCACAAAAATGTTGAAATATTTTATCCCACAAAAAAAATCAAATTCATATTATTTATTTAATATAATTAGTATTTTTGTGAATAAATTCATTTTTAATTGTTTTTAAACATTTAAAAGTGAATATTTACCTTGAAAATCAAAACCAAATGAGTTTTAATTCATCTTGTGATTAAAACCTCATTTTTCAAACCTTAAACAAAAATCACAAGTGGTTTATTCAAACTTATTTGGTATTTTTTATCATTTTATTGATTTTCTTTAAATATTTACTTTTAAAGGAAAACAAATTTAGGGTTTCTTTGATTTTCACCCTCACAAATATTTTTCAAACACTTTGGGCCTCTAATAGAGTGTAAGATCCATCCCTTGTAAATAAAACCTTTTTGGGCCTCAATGCATTGTATAAGACCCAGAACGTTAAAGAAATCTCGGCGTGATCGTCATTTTTCAAACAAAACCCCTGGGCGTCTCCTTGAGTTGTAAGCCCCATCTTTTCTTTTAAAATCACCTTTGTGCCTCTAATAGAGTGTAAGACCCAAACCCTTTTTTTTAACCAAAACCTTTTTGGGCCTCAGTGCATTGTATAAAACCCAGTACGTTAAAGAAACCTCGGCGTGATCGTCATTTTTCAAGCAAAACCTCTGGGCCTACCCTCGTGTTATAAGCCTCATTCCTTTTTCTTTAAACACCTTTGGGCCTCTTGAGAGAGTGTAAGACCCATCCCTTTGTACAGAAAACCTTTTTGGGCCTCAGTCACTTGTATAAGTCCCTGTATAATTTCAAAACAACAGTGCAATCACTGATAAAACCTTGGGTCTCTCCTTGAGCTGTAAGCCCCAACAATCTTTTCAAAGTACTTTCTCCTTTGATTTGGAATATAATATTGTTATCAAAGCTTTCTTTGTTGAACAATTAACAAAACAGCATGGAAGCTCTACAACCGAGTAAGTGTTTACCCGCTTTCTTTATTCGCTTATATATATATATATATATATATATATATATATATATATATATATATATATATATATAACTGTATTGTGGGGCTGCTCACTGTAAATCTTCTTTCGCATCCTTTTTATATACTCGCCAAATATCAAATGTATAATCCTAGTATAGTTATTTAGAGTTTTCCCCGGCAACTACATCTAGCACTAGGTAAAGCATTGTTGGTCACTCTTAAATACAGTCAAAACTAGATCCCCCATAGGATTACCAGATAAAGTCTTCCCTCCTCTTGGGGTTAAACAATATGGAAACGTGAAAGGCAGCATTCTTGGTGAACCCTTTCTCAGACTGTCACTCTTAGAAATTGTCAAAGAAACTCTACTCCCCAGAGTTGATCTATTCTCCGTGAATAGCATCTCTTGAGTTTCTTCCAAATTCTCGGACTTTCCTGACCTGATCTATTCTCGATGAATGGAATGTCTTGAACTTCTCGGGGTTTGGGGACCCACGGGCTTCTTAAAAGCATCTCCGCCTCCTCTTGGGCGTTGTACAAGGACCCTTCGGCTTCTTAAAAGCTCTCATGCCTTCTCTTGGGCTTAGTACAAGGACCCAGAGACCTCTACAGGTATAGGAACAGAACCTAGTCATCAATTTGCTAGAGCTGTCTTTCTGAGTCAAGTGTCAGACCAGTTAATGGGTTGACCTTCATCCCTTAACATACCAGCCTTCTCTTGGGCATCATACAAAGATCATTCACTATCTGAGAATCAATTTCTCAAAACACCAGTAGACTTGGACAGTCTCAATACCCTTTGGATTTTCCATTTCCTCAAAGAACAGGAAATAACCCTGATCCTCTGATCAGTACCACAACACAACCTTACCTTTAATCTTTCCCAGCATGGGTCAATTACTGTAAACTCACAGAAATTCTCACCAGAGAAAAGAACACAACTGTCACAATACAGTAAAAATTCCAACTCAGACTATTTTACTGTCATCAACCAATCAGAGCCTCATGGTATCTGACATCCTTCATAAGAACTGATTTTCTCTTTTATCCAACATACTGGACCTGTCACTAAACTGAAATAGTCACCAGCATATTTAGCCTCCTCTTGGGCTTTGTACAATGATTCTCCCCAGTGGAGCTAACCTTTTCAGACTCTCTTGTTGGGTCATCACCCTTTTAGCCTCTATCTCGGGCTTCGTACGAGATACTTAAACACTATCTTGTTGAGTATAAAAGATTCTCTTGTTGAGTCAATCTCCTTTTAGCCTCCATCTCGGGCTTCGTACGAGACACAAAAACACTCTCTTGTTGAGTATAGAAGACTCTCTTGTTGAGTCAAACCTCTTTTTAGCCTCTGTCTTAGGCTTCGTATAAGACATATAAAAAACACTCTCTTGTTGAGTATAAAATACTCTCTTGTTGAGTCAACCACTTTTAGCCTCCATCTCGGGCTTCGTACGAGATAGAAAACCACTCTCTTGTTGAGTATAAAAGACTCTCTTGTTGAGTCGATCTCCTTTTAGCCTCCATCTCGGGCTTCGTGCGAGATAGAAAACACTCTCGTGTTGAGTATAAAAGACTCTCTTGTTGAGTCAAACACTTTTAGCTTCCGTCTTGGGCTTCGTACAAGGCATATATAAAACACTCTCTTGTTGAGTATAAAAGACTCTCTTGTTGAGTCAATCTCTTTTTAGCCTCAATCTCGGGCTTCGTACGAGACAACAAACAAAAATTATCCTCTTGTTGGGTTACTAGCCTCCTCTTATGCTTTGTATAAAGAAAACACTGGTTGAGTCAATCAACCTTTTAGCATCAAAGTCATGCCTTGCTCACAGTATACAAACATCAACAACTCTTTTTCCCCCCATCTAATTGCTGTAAGCGGCAAGCCTCTGGATTATTTACATCCACGCCACTGTCCCTCTTTTAGCATGAGAAATTCCTAAGGAAATATGGAATTGCTCTACACTGAGTTAAAGTCTTCTCCTTCAGGTTAAAAATCCCCTATAAAGGAAATTATGGCATTGCTGGATTCACATATCCCAGTTAAAGTAATTCTCCTTTATAATCAGTCACCCAACAGTTGTGATAAACAGACCAAATATCCCCCTTTAGAGATGACAAATTCTCTCTCATCCATAAACCCTTTAGCTTCACATCTTGGGCTTTAAACAAGATACAAATCACCTTTAGCTTCACGTCTTGGGCTTTGAACAAGACGTCAAAACACCTCTTTCCTCCCATAGAATAGGAGGAACTACGATCGCTCTGATTTCCCTGTTTCATCAAACGGGAATACGTAGGCATAAGATTGAAAAAATCTTAGCGAGCATACTAATCAAAAACCCAAAATTCAGTATCTCCACCAAATCAACCCAAAATCATCAAATTTAAACACATTACCAAAAAACCTCACCAATAATCCAGACACTATGTTCTTAACAAAATAACCAAAGATTGGGCCCTCGAAAATTACCTGAACGAAATAGCTCCGGGTAATAGTCCCTCATCCGACTCTCCAGCTCCCACGTTATGCTTCCACTAGCAGGTCTTCCCCACACCACCTTCACCAGCGCAATCTCATTGCCTCTCAAGTGCTTCACTTCGCGATCCTCTACTCTCAAGGGAGATGCCTCAATGGTCAAGTTCTCTCTAACTTGCACATCGTCCACTTGAATCACATGAGACGGATCAGGAATATACTTCCTCAACTGTGACACATGAAAAACATCATCAAGATTTGAAAGAAATGGTGGCAGTGCAACTTTGTAGGCCATTTTTCCTACTTGCTTCATAATCTGATAAGGACCAATGAAACATTGTGTTAGATTTTGAGATTTCAAAGCTCGGCCAACACCAGTCACCAGGGTCACCTTAAAAAACACATGATCTCCCTCTTGGAACTCAAGATTTTTCCTCCTCTTATCATGATAACTCTTCTGGTGACTCTATGAAACTTTCATTTTCTCTTGGATCATCTTGATCTTCTCAGAGGTCTGCTGAACAATCTTAGGTCCCAATAGTGCACTCTCATCTAATTCATACCAACACAAAGGAGTTCTACACCTTCTACCATGCCTCAAACTATGCCATTTCAATACTAGAATGGAAAATATTGTTGTAGCTGAACTCAACCAACGGTAAGTAATTGTCCTAGTTAACTTCTTGATCCATAGTATAACTTCCTTGGAACCTCGGTATGAATCTCATATCTCTATTAGAAACAATACTCGGAGGAATACCATGCAAGCTAACAACCTTCTCGATATATAACTCGACTAACTTCTGTAAAGGATGACTGATATTAATCGAAATGAAATATGCTGATTTAATCAGTCTATAAACAATAACCCATATGGGATCACATCCTTTCATCATCCTCGGTAAACTCGTCACAAAATCCATAGAAATATTTTCCCATTTCCACTCATGAATGCTCAGCGTTTGTATCAAAACCAACAACTTCTGATGTTCAATCTTCGACTTCTGACAAGTCAAGTAAGCGTAAAAAAAATCGGCTATATCCTTCTTTATTCCTGGCCACCAAAACATATTTTTCAAATCTTGATACATCTTAGTGGAACCATGATGAATACTCAGACCACTTCTGTGACCTTCCTCAAGAATACTCTTCTTAAGTTCTGGCATATTAGGTACACAAACTCAGTCATAGAAATGCATAACCCCATTCTCATCTAATCTAAAATTACCTCCTTTACCTTGATTGATTAACACTAGTTGGTCAATCAATCTCAAATCTGATTTCTGACCTTCTATAATTTCTTCGAGAATACCACTAGTCAACTTCAACACACCCAACTTCATGATGTTAGGAGTCCTTTCACATACCAAACTCAAATCTCTGAATTGCTTGATTAACTCCAATTCTTGAACCATAAACATCGACATATGCAATGACTTTATGCTCAAAGCATCGACTACGACATTGACTTTACCAGGATGGTAACTCAACCCAAAATCATAATCCTTCAGAAATTCAAGCCACGTCTTCTACCTCATATTCAATTCTTTCTAATCGAACAAATACTTCAAACTTTTAGAATAAGTGAATACTTCAAATTTGGAACCAAACATATAATACCTTCAAATTTTTAACACAAACATCATGGCTACCAACTATAGGCTATGCGTAGGATAATTTCTCTCATGAAATTTCAACTATCTAGAAGCATAATCCACAACCTGACCATTTTGCATCAACACACCTCATAGACCCATCTTCGAAGCATCACAATACACAACATATGATTCACTTGGACTCGCCCAAATCAAAACTGGCACTGATGACAACTTCCCCTTGAGTTCTTGAAAAGTCTCTTCACACTAAACACTTCACACATAAGCTTGATCATTTCGAGTTAACCAAGTCAAATGAAATGCCAACTTCGAAAAGCCTTCAATAAATCTTCTGTAATAACCGGCCAACCCCATAAAAATTATAATCCCTGTAACAAACTTCGGAGTCTCCCACTGCAACATTGCATATATCTTTGATGGATCCACTGCGATACCACCACTAGATATCACGAGACCAATGAAACTCACTTCCTTCAACCATAACTCACACTTAGATAACTTCAAATATAACTTCTTTTCTTTCAGGGTCTGCAACACAACTTTCAGATGCTCCGCATGCTCTTCATGAAACTTAGAATATATCAAAATTTCGTCAATGAACACAACCATAAACTGATCTAGATAAGAATGGAAAGTCATATTCATATATTCCATAAACACACCTAGTGCATTAGACACACCAAACGACGTCACAAAATACTCATAATGACCATGTTTCGTTCTGAACGTAAGATTTGGACCCTTATGGTTAAGAATATTAAGAGCCATATGAGTGATATTAGAACCTAAAATATCCCAATAATAATGATAGAGCAGAGTCGGGAGCCTGTCAGGATCCGAAGAAGCATTACCTTTCATTTGAAAAATGTATTTCTAACCTCTTCTCCATTGAACTCTTTTTGCATCTCCCTTTTCATCTCTCGAGTAACCATGTTTTCCACCACTTGGTGTATCTTTTATAGGTCCACCTTATTGTTTGTTGTGAAGAGATTGGAGAAGTACTCAGTGAAGACTTTGAACACATCATCTTCCTTAATTTAGATGTTTCATTCAATATCTTTTATAGCTATAATTTTGTTCTTTTTCCATCTTTGGCTAACTTATAGGTGAAAAAACTTTGTGTTTTTGTCCCCTTCCTTCAGCCACACGCATTTATCTAATTTCCCCCCACTATATTTCATATAGGTTGAGTGTTTTGTGTTAGACGGTGTGGCTAGTGATCGAGAAGGGGGGGGGGGGGTGAATAGATCACCGCTTGTAAAATACGGTTTTAAAAACCTTAACAGAGTTTTTGAAATATAGCGGAAAGTTTTGGTCCCGAATCGACTTCCGTCTATTCTGAACCGCTACCAAAAAGACCAGACACGCAAGTATGATGCTGGATTTGAATTGATTGATAGAAAACGTTAACACAGAATTTTCTCGCACTAAATGCACTTATCACAAATTCTGATTCCAATGAGTAAATCACAACAAACCGTTTTGTCAAACACTTGGCGTGTATGTGTTCTATGATAAACAATAGTGATGTTTCAATAAAAGGTTTTCTTGCCACTATTGTATCACGACACGTAAAACGTACTGCGCCAATTTGTATCACAAAACAGTTAACGAAAACGTAAAGGGAGATAGAGATAGAATACGATACACAGAGATTTGTTAAGGAAGTTCCCCACTGTCGTCCTCGCGTGTGGGTACGTCTCCCTCTCAATTTCAAAAGAAATTGAGACCTTTTCTTATCAATAGTTGCTGAATTCGTTCTTACAAAGGTTACAATACCAAGACAGAATTCTAAATCCCTAGAACTTCTTCTTCTCGTATAGAACCTCGACTTGATCAGAGCTGGATCAAGAATTCCCCGCAAGACTTGCAAACGATTCACCGGTTCCACGACCTGTTTGCGAAACAACCCCGTTTCCAAACCCTACGCTGCGGCTGAATCCGTTCTGCAATCGTGACTAACAAACCCACAAGAACAGTCCCGTTCTTGAAGGACAAACCAGTAGGTTTTTCCTCGAAACCCCCTTCACTCTTCAACCCAGCTAGATCCTTGATCGTTCCACTGACTCCACAGCTAGATCGTTGATCGTACCACTGAACGTTATCTCGTTGATCCTTCAATCCGAAGAACAAGAATGATTGTGTGTAATTGTTCTTGAATTGAAAAGATTGAGAAGATGATGAAGACGAAGTATCTTTCAGGTTTCTGAATGCTCAATCAATTGCTGCTACAAAGACCTCTATGACTTGTGTATTTTGCAATTTTCACTTGTGAATTCCTGTTAAGCCAATACCTGCCACTTTGTATTTATACTAAACAAGACAGAACTGTTAGAATTAAAATTATGCAGAAAAACAGACTTTGGGATCGATTCCAACATCGTATGGATCGATTCCTGACAATTTTTAACTGTTAGGGATTGATCCCAAAATCTATGAATCGATCCCTACTGAAGGTGAACTGAAAAACAGAATTTCCATTAAATCAGGGATCGATGCTAGACACGTATGGATCGATGCCAGACAGTTTTTAACTGTTAGGGATTGATCCCAAAATCCATGAATCGATCCCTACTGAAGGTGAACTGAAAAACAGAATTTCCATTAAATCAGGGATCGATACCAGACACGTATGGATCGATGCCTACTGAACAAATTTAATTCTTTTGATTTCCAATAAAGCAGGGATCGATACCAGACACGTATGGATCGATGCCAAAGGTTATGTATTGATTCAAACCATATAAAAAGTGTTTCTAACAATCATTTTAAGATGAAAATCACACATATTCACATGTAGAATGAAGCACAACAAATCATACGCGCAATTTGCAATCATACAAAAACAAAACCAAAGTAAAGGATTGTCTCACAAACTCCCCCTTTTTTATGATGGCAAATTGATGTGTGATACTCCCCCTGAGTTTGTGCATACCATTCTGTCATGTCAACATCTTCTATACTTCTCCCCCTTTGTCAACATCAAAAAGAGGAAAGAAACAACAAAGAGAAGAACAAAGTAGCAAACCGCAGCATAAATTGATAACAAAGCTAACAATCACAAAGAAAGAAAGCTTAGAAGAATAAAATCACTCACAAAGAATGACCAATAAAGGGCAAGGAAACCATAAACAAGCAAACGGAAATAAGCAATGAAATACTAGGAAAGTAATGAAAATTACATAAGCCAAACAAATATAGTCAGAATATTCGAAAAATGAAACAACAATTCAAGCAACATGAAATGAAATGCATATGAAATGAAATGCTAATGGGGAAAGTGGCCTCCACAAGACTCCTCGTCATCTTGATTTGGATCTCTGAAGCTAGGTGGAGGCGGAGGAGGAGGCATTTCATCAGGATTGTGTCCCATGAAAGAGTACTGTCTGAATCGGTCCTGAACTTCAGTGCTTCGAAACCTGTCCATAATACCCGGATCTGCACGACAATCGTCCATAAAACCTGTCATTTCATTATAAAAGACTTGATGCCACTTAATCAAGTCAGTGTGCCAAGAGTGCTGATTCTGATACATCCTTGTGTGGTCATCATGCCACTCCCGATGTTCGTTATGCCACTCAGCTTGTTGAACATGCCAAGCTCTTGCTTCCTCATGATTTTGTCTATTTTCTAGCTGCATTTGCTGGAGCATGGTTGTGACATTTACAGAAGTGGAGGTAGCAGCAGAGAAGTGAGGAGGAGGTGGTGGAGCAGGTTCATAGTGGGATGGAGACCACCTTTGTGGCACCCACTCACCCCAACCGGTATTGGCAGCAGCTTCAGGCACTTCTGGTTCATCTACATCCTGCATTTCTTCATCATCTTGATCTTCAACAATAGAAAATCTGTCAGCCGGCTCATCAAAGTTGTAAATCCTTGTCCTTGTTTTGCTTATATAGATATAGAAGCATTCACGCTCCTTATCCCACCGGTATCCCATGTGCGACAAGGTGGAAGAATCAAACTCTTGGGCAGGTGTGGGAGATACAAGAGGAACCAAAGGCACAATGATGTTCCAGAATTTTATAATCCTCATAATCTGAGAGGCATATCCGAGAGCAACATTTTTTGAACTGTTTCGCACGGAGAATAGACGCTTGACAAAGTAATTGGGCCAATTCAACTTAACCTTCTTTAGCAGAATGTACATGAGATGAGTGCTTGGTCTGTCCAGCCGGGAATGACCACCAGTTGCTGGACGCAAGACATGTGATACAATCCAATGAAGTATCCTTGGTACTCGTTTGATCATACCCGTTGTCAGACGTTAATCCTCAGCTATTGGTCGTTCTACTTTAGAGATAGATTGAGTAAATTCCAGGAAATTAAACTCAGTATCAAACTTAGAATCATTCCATATCTCGAAATTAAGCGGCGGAAGTGGGATTTCAAATACTTTGAGCCAGTCAGCAGCCTCGAATGTGTATGTGCTAACACCAATGGAACACTTAAAACTATATCCTTTACTAGTTTGCAATCCAACATAAAATGCACGTATAAAGTCCTCATGGTACTCATTTCTTATAGTTAAAAAGGAACCCAATTGTTGTGCATTCAACAGTTCTACCACATCACCTAAGTGCAAAGGGATGGCATCATGCTTATCAAAAACATGAGGTTTCATGACTAACCTTGTCTGGAAGTCTTTCTCAAACTCATCAACAAAGGCAGGATGAAGGAGATCCAAAGCCTTTGGAGGAATTTCTGGTGGTTGAGTAGAGGTTCCAACCTGTTGTTTTCCTTTTTCTCTTCGAGTTGCTCTGACCGGATTCATTCTTGGAGGCATTGTTGTGGATTGGAAGGAGATTGAAATGAATTTGGGGTTTTGGAGAAGAGAGGGTTAGAGAGAAATTAGGGTTAGCCGTGTGGAGGAAGAGAGGTTATGAGAGGTATGGGGATGCTAGGATGAATGCTAGCAAAAAAAATGATGATGTGTCGAACCATGAGAAGTTAAAAAGGACGGTTAATGAACAAGAACAGTAGGGATCGATGCATGGGTTTTGGAATCGATCCAAACCACGATGAATTTGATTTTTAAAAGCTGTAGGGATCGATACCAAAAGCGTATGGATCGATCCATACTGAAGCGAAATTAAAAAAAATTGAGTTAAAGTGATAGAGATCGATCCCTAGGTCGTGGTATCGATACATGCGAATGCAAAACAGACTTTTATGACCTTTTTTTTTTATGCAGAATGCAATGCCTATGAATCATGTTATGAAAATGATGCTTAAGAATAGTTCTCAATCCAGATATTAATATTCAAACAATAAATGCAAAAGAGTTTACATAAACGAACATAGAGAATTTGTTCTAACATACACAAACACATAGATCCAAAGAGTAGTAAAGAGGATTGATATTACCTTTGTTGATGTACCTTTGTGAAGTATAAGCTCATAACTTCTCTATACTGTTTGACATCTACACTCTTACCGTGTTCATCTTTATCTAGATATCCGTTGGTAGGCATAGGTGTGTCTATTGATTTTGAGTCGTTCATTCCAAAGCGCTTGAGCAGCTCTCTGCAGTATTTTGTTTGACTCACAGCTGTTCCCTCATCAAGCTGCTTTATTTGGAGACCGAGGAAGAAATTAAGCTCCCCCATAAGGCTCATTTCAAATTCACCCTGCATAACTTTTGAAAACTCTTCGACCAAGTGTATGTTAGTTGAACCAAAAATTATATCGTCTACATAAACTTGAACTAAAAGAATGTGTTTTCCTTTGTGCTTAATGAAGAGGGTGGTATCCACTTTACCTCTTGAATATCCATGATCAAGTAGAAATTTGCTAAGTCTTTCATACCAAACCCGGGGGGCTTGCTTAAGACCGTACAAAGCTCGTTTTAATTTGTAAACATAATCTGGATATTCAGCATTCTCAAAACCAGGAGGTTGTGAGACGTATACCTCTTCATTTAGGACACCATTTAGAAACGCACTCTTTACGTCCATTTGGTAAAGCTTAAAATCTCTAGAACACGCATAAGCGAGCAAGAGACGTATAGCCTCAAGGCGAGCAACTGGAGCATAAGTTTCCTCATAGTCTATGCCCTCCTCTTGGTTATAGCCTTGTGCTACTAAACGTGCCTTGTTCCGAGTTATCACTCCACTTTCATCAAGCTTATTCCTAAAAACCCACTTAGTACCTATGATATGATGTTCTCGCGGACGCGGGACAAGTTCCCAAACGTCATTTCTTTTAAATTGATTAAGCTCTTCTTGCATGGCCATTAGCCAAAATTCATCAATCAAGGCTTCTTTGGCATTTTTAGGTTCCACTTGTGAAACAAAGGCGAAGTGAGAACAAAAATTACTTATCTTAGAACGAGTCATGACTCCCTTTGAAATGTCTCCCAAGATGTTGTCAATGGGATGGTCTTTTGAAGACTTCCAAGCTGGTGGAAGGTCATTCACATCAGCTGTCCTTTCTTCCTTATCTTTTTCATGACTAGTATCTTCCTCCTTCTCAATGGGAGCTGTCTTGGATTGATCAGTTTCCGCAACAGCTTCCTTGAGTATGTCTTCTGTAGATACACCTGCGTCATCAAAAGAAATACCTTTGCCGACATTTTTCGGATAAGACTCATCAAAGGAAACATGGACAGATTCTTCAACAGTAAGTAAACGCTTATTATACACTCTATATGCTTTACTTGATTGTGAATAACCAAGAAAAATACCTTCATCCGCTTTTGCATCAAACTTCCCAAGTTTTTCCTTACCATTATTCAAAACAAAACACTTACAACCGAATACGTGAAGATGTGATAAGTTTGGCTTTCTTCCTTTTAAAAGCTCATAAGGGGTTTTATTTAACATAGGGCGAATTAGAATCCTGTTTAGAACATAACAGGCTGTGCTAACAGCATCAGCCCAAAAATATTTTGGCAATCCACCCTCATTTAGCATTGTTCTTGCCAGCTCTTCTAAAACGCGATTTTTGCGCTCCACAACGCCATTCTGTTGTGGAGTTCGAGGAGCTGAAAAGTTATGCTCAATACCATACTTATCACAGTACTTATCAAAGAGATAGTTTTGAAATTCTCCTCCATGATCGCTTCGAATTGTAACTATTTTAGAATTCATTTTATTTTGGGACAGTTTTGCAAAATTCTTAAAAGCAGAAAAAGTTTCATCTTTGCTACGAAGGAATATAGTCCAAGTAAATCTAGAGTAGTCATCAACAATTACAAAACCATAATAGTTTCCACCTAAGCTCTTTGTCCTAGACGGACCAAAGAGATCCATATGGAGAAGCTCAAGAGGTCGTGAAGTTGAAATTACATTTTTGGATTTAAAGGAGACCCTTGTTTGCTTTCCCATTTGGCATGCATCACATAGGTGGTCTTTTGAAAACTTTATTTTTGGAAGACCGACTACTAGATCCTTAGATACAACCTTGTTAAGCAAATCGAAATTAACATGCGCTAAACGTCTATGCCAAAGCCAAGAATCATCATTCAAGGTAACTAGACATTTAGTGCTTGTTAAAGATACATCACAAAGATCAAGCATATAGATATTGTTTACTCTAACACCCTTAAACACAACATTATTTTCATCATGTTCAATTATGCAACAAGTTTTTGTAAAAGAAACTTTGTAACCCTTGTCACACAATTGACTTATGCTTAACAAATTGTGTTTAAGTCCCTCTACAAGATTGACATCAGAAATGGTAGTGGTAGAGGGGTTACCTATACTACCTTTGCCAAGTATAGCTCCTTTGTTATTGTCTCCATAAGTAACATATCCCTTTTTCTTTGCTCTGAAGTCTATAAAAAGCGATATGTCACCGGTCATGTGCCTTGAGCAGCCGCTATCTAGGAACCATCTCCTATCTTCGGATGCAAGGCACTCTTCCTACAATATCAAAAGAGAGTGGTTGGTACCCAATTTTCATTGGGTCCAAAGGGGTAAGTGGTAACATGGTTGCCTTTTGGCTTCCATTGATAGATGCCTTTAGGAACAAGAAACCTCCTAAACTTGCATTTCTCAATGGTGTGGCCAGCACGACAACAATAATGACATAAACCATGATGATGCAATTGTTTAGTTTTGTTCATTGAATCCTTTGGAGTAAAAGAGTATTTTGCATATGGAGGATTCAATGACTTCTTAAACAATCTAGTATCAACGGCGTAAGTCACCTTGGGTTGTAAAGCTTTTTCCAATTTGACTTTAAGAGTATTAACCTCTCGTTGCCAAATATGACAAGCTTCACAATACCTAACTTTACTACATCCGTTAACATCAATATCTTTTGAATTTTCTGCAATACTAGCCTTCAAGCTTTCTAAATCTTTTTCAGCTTTGTATACTTTACCTTCCAAGAATGAAAAAATTTGTTTATCGGAAGATAATCTTTTGAAAGCATCTACAGCTTCGTTATGCAGTTTTTCAAAAGCGATTTTCAGTTCAGAAAAAGACATAGAGGAGACATTATTATAGTAGGCTTGTTTTACCTTCTTTTCTTCTTGTTTCTTCTTGTAGTAGGCATGGTCTTTGATGTGAGCCATAAGACATAGGTTTGCGGTTTCATCACTATCACTTGAACTTTGTGAGCTTGATGAATCGCTATCGCTTTCCCATGCTATATAAGCTCTCCTTTGTTTGCTGTACCGTTTAGGTGAATCCTTCCCTTTATCCTTTTTCTTCATAGGACATTCTGTTTTGTAATGTCCAGATTTGCCACAATTGAAACAAGATCCTCTACCTTTATGCTTCTTGTTCTCTTCATGTTTTGACTCACTAGATTGTCTTCTAAACTTCATGAGGTTTTTGTCAGAATGCTTGTATCCATTCCTTCGAATGAATCTATTGTATCTCCTTACAAAAAGTCCCATTTCTTCATCATCCGAATCTTTGTCACTACTTGAATCATTGTCACTTTGCTCTTTTCTTGAGGACTTAGTGCTAGAGGCCACAAGAGCAATTGGCTTCTTCTCACCCTCTTTGTCTTTCTTCTTCTCTTTCTCCTTCTTACTTTTGTTCTCATACTTTTCAAGACTTTCTAGAGCTTGCTGATGTTCTTCCAGCTTTCCAAAAAGTGTTGTAATCGTAAGAGTCGTCAAGTCGTTGGCTTCCTTGATAGCTGTCACTTTAGGTTGCCATTCCCTGCTAAGACATCTCAGAATTTTGTTAGTAGCTACCTCATTGGAAACAGGTTTTCCAAGTGCATTTAATCGATTTGTAAGATGAGTAAACCTCTTTTGCATGTCGGAGATAGATTCTCCATTTTTCATGCGAAAGAGCTCAAACTCTTGATTAAGTGTGTTAATGCGGGACTGTTTCACTTCAGTAGTACCCTCATGGGCGATTTCTAAAGCGTCCCACATCTCCTTAGCAGTCGTGCAATGGGATACTCGATAATACTCATCAACACCAAGTGCTGAAATTAGTATATTTCGAGCTTTCCAATCACTCGACCACTTTTTCTCATCTTTCTCAGTCCAATCAGCTTCTGGTTTAGGTACTATGGCGCCAGCCTCATTGGTCATGGTTATTTGAAAGGGACCATTCTCAATGGCTGTCCATACTAGCCTATCCACAGAATTTATATGAACTCGCATGCAGTCTTTCCAGTAGCCGTAGTTTTCTCCGTTAAAGATGGGAGCTCTATTGTACGCCCCCTTTGGTTCAGAATCCATATCGTTACAGGCAGCCACAGAGCACCAGCGAACCGGCGCTCTGATACCACTTGTTAGATGGTGTGGCTAGTGATCGAGAAGGGGGGGGGGGGTGAATAGATCACCGCTTGTAAAATACGGTTTTAAAAACCTTAACAGAGTTTTTGAAATATAGCGGAAAGTTTTGGTCCCGAATCGACTTCCGTCTATTCTGAACCGCTACCAAAAAGACCAGACATGCAAGTATGATGCTGGATTTGAATTGATTGATAGAAAACGTTAACACAGAATTTTCTCGCACTAAATGCACTTATCACAAATTCTGATTCCAATGAGTAAATCACAACAAACCGTTTTGTCAAACACTTGGCGTGTATGTGTTCTATGATAAACAATAGTGATGTTTCAATAAAAGGTTTTCTTGCCACTATTGTATCACGACACGTAAAACGTACTGCGCCAATTTGTATCACAAAACAGTTAACGAAAACGTAAAGGGAGATAGAGATAGAATACGATACACAGAGATTTGTTAAGGAAGTTCCCCACTGTCGTCCTCGCGTGTGGGTACGTCTCCCTCTCAATTTCAAAAGAAATTGAGACCTTTTCTTATCAATAGTTGCTGAATTCGTTCTTACAAAGGTTACAATACCAAGACAGAATTCTAAATCCCTAGAACTTCTTCTTCTCGTATAGAACCTCGACTTGATCAGAGCTGGATCAAGAATTCCCCGCAAGACTTGCAAACGATTCACCGGTTCCACGACCTGTTTGCGAAACAACCCCGTTTCCAAACCCTACGCTGCGGCTGAATCCGTTCTGCAATCGTGACTAACAAACCCGCAAGAACAGTCCCGTTCTTGAAGGACAAACCAGTAGGTTTTTCCTCGAAACCCCCTTCACTCTTCAACCCAGCTAGATCCTTGATCGTTCCACTGACTCCACAGCTAGATCGTTGATCGTACCACTGAACGTTATCTCGTTGATCCTTCAATCCGAAGAACAAGAATGATTGTGTGTAATTGTTCTTGAATTGAAGAGATTGAGAAGATGATGAAGACGAAGTATCTTTCAGGTTTCTGAATGCTCAATCAATTGCTGCTACAAAGACCTCTATGACTTGTGTATTTTGCAATTTTCACTTGTGAATTCCTGTTAAGCCAATACCTGCCACTTTGTATTTATACTAAACAAGACAGAACTGTTAGAATTAAAATTATGCAGAAAAACAGACTTTGGGATCGATTCCAACATCGTATGGATCGATTCCTGACAATTTTTAACTGTTAGGGATTGATCCCAAAATCTATGAATCGATCCCTACTGAAGGTGAACTGAAAAACAGAATTTCCATTAAATCAGGGATCGATGCCAGACACGTATGGATCGATGCCAGACAGTTTTTAACTGTTAGGGATTGATCCCAAAATCCATGAATCGATCCCTACTGAAGGTGAACTGAAAAACAGAATTTCCATTAAATCAGGGATCGATACCAGACACGTATGGATCGATGCCTACTGAACAAATTTAATTCTTTTGATTTCCAATAAAGCAGGGATCGATACCAGACACGTATGGATCGATGCCAAAGGTTATGTATTGATTCAAACCTTATAAAAAGTGTTTCTAACAATCATTTTAAGATGAAAATCACACATATTCACATGTAGAATGAAGCACAACAAATCATACGCGCAATTTGCAATCATACAAAAACAAAACCAAAGTAAAGGATTGTCTCACATTTTGTCCATATCACATTCAGCCTAATTAATAGTCAAAAGGTTGTCCACGTCTTGGTGCATTTGCATAGACTTGGCTAGGTTCTCTTGGGCCTCTTTTACTCTCTCCATCTCATAAAAAGTGTCTAATTTGCACATTTTTTCTATCTTAAAGTAATTGTACCTTTACAACACCAATGCAACATTTATTATTATTTTTCCACTATTATACCCCTACTTATTAACTTTCAATTCATTCAACTACTCTATGAATTATAATTAATAAGGGCATTATAGTAAATTTTATTAGTTTTACCAATAAAATTAACACATATAATCATTTTCTTAATAATTGTGCACTACTCAAATAAGATATTTTTTATGAGACGGAGTGATCGGTCACCATTTCTACTAGTTTTCCGTCAATTATTCGGCATGAATCCATAAAATCGGTAGCACTTTGTTTGTCTTTTCATTGTTTTTCAATTCAATTTTACTTGTCGTATTTTATTCTCGCATTTTATGATTTGTTGTTTTATTTCAATTATGTTGCATTTTATGCTTTGGTTTGGTAGTTTTCCATGGTTTCAGGTCTGAGTGGAAAAGCCCAAAGGACTCGTGCGAAGAAAATGGAAGTTCCGGGGATTTAGAAGAGTGTTTGGAATGAAGCAGAGGATGCCTGGACCTAAAATTCAACAAACATGGAAAAATATTGGTCAACCAAGTTCCTTGTTTGTACTATGTTATAGTTCTCTTCATTAGCTTTCCGACGCTTCGAACGGGGACCAAAACAGACTTACGGATCAAAAGTTATGATCGAAACAATTTCGGTTACAAAATTCAGCAAACTGACACGGCCGACAGTGTTGGCTGACACGGCCCGTGTCAGGTTTGACGCTGATTTTCTGATTTTTTCCATTTTTTCTCCCTATATTAAGTTGTGGGGGCACTTTGGGTATTTCCAATCGATCTGGGTGAATTGGGGATATTTAGACTTGTTTTTTAGAAGCTAGAAAGGACTTTTTGACAGACGGAATATTTTACGCTAAAGTTTGATGCTATCAAGGGTTTTGGAGAACGAAGATTGTTCATGAGCGGAAGCAATTGAAGATCGTAGTCATTCAATAATCTTGTAATGTCTTACTTTTATTTTGTAATTTCTTTTCGCCTTATGAGTAGCTAAACCCCCCAATGCTAGAGGGTGTCCCTGAATTGCATTTGTAATGACTTCTATTTCCATTGTTATATGAGATAATACTTTTTTCCTTAATCTTTTGTTATGCAATGTTTTTAATGCTTTTTCGATCGGACAAATTGAAATTGATTTACGGTTAGGGTTTAGGTCGGACCAACCAACCTAACGCTTTTGCATAATAATATTACAGTAGATATTGCCTAGGAATGGGGATACCCTGTAATAACCGAATTATTCTTGATCAAATATAATGCTTGTGATTCTTTCTTGCCCGCTAAGGAATTAGGGTAAAGATAGAATCTCAAAGGTTTTTCCGCTAAGGAATTAGGGAAAAATAACCTTAAGAATCGGTAAGGTTTGTTTAGAGTAATGTTTCATCGAATAAGGATTTAGAGTTTTTGTAGTGCAATTCATACACTTCCTCTAGCATGCTTCTCATATCTGTTTTTAAGTCAAGTTTATAATTTTGTTCATTTTACTATTTCTAGTTATAATTTCAAAACAATTTTCAAAACCCATATGACCTTTTGTTCAATTGAATTACTATAAGAACTTGTATCTCCTACGCAGTCCTCGAGATCGATACTGGGGATAACCCCTATTATTACTACATCGTTAAAATAGTACACTTGCTATTTTTCCGATCAAGTTTTTGGCGTCGTTGCCGGGGACTGCCAAAATATAAGTTTTAATTTTAATTCAATTGAAATTTTGTTGCTCTGCAATTAAAATTTAGTGTTAATTTTCTTTTTATTTTTATTTTATTTTTATTTTATTAAAAAAAAGTGTCAGATTATTGTACCTTCATGAATTCTTCTATATTGTGCAACTAACACAGTGTCTGAGTTGTGTAGCTATGATTTATACATTGCCACCTGTATCTCCTCAATGTTGGTCGCCCGATTCAGGAATCACCTTGGAAGAGGCGACTAAAATTTTTCAAGCATATAGGAGGGAGGTAAAAATTCTTATGAATGAATGTAAAGAAGCTACCTATTATCCAGATTATTTTATTTTGCGAGAGTGCAGGTTGGAAGAAGAATGTGTGAAAGGTGAAGAACAAGGCATGACGTCAGACGAAGAAGATGAATTAGAAATAGAAGAATTTAAGGTAAATGAGAAAGATGGGGAAGGAGAAAAAATGCAACTTGAAGATGATCTAGTGTTGGATGAAAATACAGATTTAACAATTTGTGAAGATATAGACATCCAACAAGAAAATCTTCAAGAAAAGAGTATCCCCATAAACTATTTTAACAAGGAAGATAAAAGACAAGAAATTGACAAAGTATCGGATTTCATTTATGCCTTGTTCACGAAAATCCAACTGAAAATGATTTGGAAGAAACATCATCAATACCTCAAGTTCATGGGATTGCTACCAAACAAAAGAAAGAAAAAAGATGATGTGTTCTTTGTTTCATATATGCCACCTTAACAGAGAGTGAACCGTCGAGCCATGCGAAGTTAAAACGAAGCGCTTCGTGGGAGGCAACCCACGAGTTTTATTTCTAATGGGTTCTTTTGTTTTTGTTGTGTTTCAGGTTTAACTAGGTACACTAACAGTCTTTCACGGGGAGGGCGAAAAAAAAATTTACAGTAGGCTGACACGGCCCCCTGTGTTAGCCCTACTGTAGCGAAAAAAAAGTAGGCTGACACGGCCACCCGTGTCAGATGACACGGCCCGTGTCAGCCCTACTGAAAAATAAAAAAAAAATTTAAAATTTTTTTTTCTTCTTCTTTTTTCGTGGATTGAGGACAGAATCCTGACACGAGCCGTGTCTGGCAGGTGTTCGGTTTTTTATAACTTTGTCCCTCCGCAGTGAGGCTCTGTGAGTTCCCCTCTCTAGCTTGTTCTAAAACATTGAGGTCAATGTTGAGTTCAAGTGTGGGGGGGGGGGGGTTTTATTGCTTTCAGTATTTTTATTTATGTTATTTCATCTTCGTACCGTTGATTGGTGTGTTTTGTATTTCGTGTGTTACAGATTAAAGGTATTCGTGTCGGATGAATGAGGAGACTTATAGTTAGTGGATGAAAAGGCACAACCCATACTTGCTCTCCAGGAAACCCCCGAAAGTTGGTGCTGCTGAGGTGGATGATTGGACGCGACTTTCCAACACTGGACTGATACGAGAATACTGTGCACCTGAGACGGAAATGAAGCGACATTACACTAGAGGTACCTTGGAATTTGTCAGTATGCCAAGCATGGTGAGGATCATAAAAAGCTAAACACCTTATCATCATGAGAGTTCGTCAGGTATGTCTCTGTCACTGTTATTTTGCATTACTCGTCTGTTGGAATGTCAATGCACACATATACACATTGAGGCACTTGTTTGTTTTTAACCCTGAGCCTTTCCAGCCTACCCTTTTATGTTATCCTTCGTTAACCCCCTCGAGTCTTCTTCCTTTTGTTTGTTTATTACCCGCATAATTAAACCATGAGCCCAAACACTCCCTCACCCTGCTCAGATAAGTGTTGTTTGATTTTTGATCTGTGAAAAAATCTAAGTTTGGGGTTGGGATACCTTAAAGAACTAGGTGAGTGCAAAAAAAAAAAAAGAGAAAGAAAGAAAAGTTTTGAAAAAGAAAAAAAAAAAGAGAAAAGAAAGAAAAAAAAAGAGAATTTGAATAAAGCACTTACCTAGAGGAGGATTTAGTTTGAAGAAGTAAAAAAAGTAAGCTCAAAGAAACAATTGAGTGTAAACTAAAGAATCCTAGTAAAATGGTGTCTGATACCCTTGATTGTGAAACAGAACAAATACCATAGTGATTAAAATGATGACACTGAGTCTGAGCTAAAAACCAATCGTTTTTCTGTTTTGTTTGTTTATCCCACCTTGTCCCTAAGCCCCGTTACAACCATAAAAGCCCTAAAAAAGTGTGTGTTGTGTGCGTTTGAGATGAAAATAGATGTTGTTCAAGCTTATGAGTTGACTTTGCATGCTATGATTATTGAGTGTAAACACTGTAACCCGAGAAATTTGGTGAGAGTGTGAAAAGCTTACAGGTAAAGAGGTACTTTGATGTGGAAGTGTAGCGGACCGTCAAAATTCAGGTAAGAAGGAAATGTTGAAAGAAAAGTGGAAAGATAGTCGCGAAAGATCTCAGCGGTGTTGTGGTTAGAAAATTTTGATTAATTCGGGGGTGACCTTTCTACTGTCTCGAGCATTACTTAAGGACAAGCAATGAGATAAGTTTGGGGTTGTGATCGGTCACAATTTCTACTAGTTTTCCGTCAATTATTCGGCATGAATCCATAAAATCGGTAGCACTTTGTTTGTCTTTTCATTGTTTTTCAATTCAATTTTACTTGTCGTATTTTATTCTCGCATTTTATGATTTGTTGTTTTATTTCAATTATGTTGTATTTTATGCTTTAGTTTGGTAGTTTTCTATGGTTTCAGGTCTGAGTGGAAAAGCCCAAAGGACTCGTGTGAAGAAAATGGAAGTTCCGGGGATTTTAGAAGAGTGTTTGGAATGAAGCAGAGGATGTCTGGACTTAAAATTCAACAAACATGGAAAAATATTGGTCAACCAAGTTCCTTGTCTGTACTATGTTGTAGTTCTCTTCATTAGCTTTCCGGCGTTTCGAACGGGGACCAAAACATACTTACGGATCAAAAGTTATGATCGAAACAATTTCGGTTACAAAATCCAGCAAGCTGACACGGCCGACAGTGTTGGCTGACACGGCCCGTGTTAGGTTTGACGCTGATTTTCTGAATTTTTCCATATTTTCTCCCTATATTAAGTTGTGGGGGCACTTTCAGTATTTCCAATCGATCTGGGTGAATTGGGACTATTTAGACTTGTTTTTGAGAAGCTAGAAATGACTTTTTGACAGGCGGAATATTTTACGCTAAAGTTTGATGCTATCAAGGATTTTGGAGAACGAAGATTGTTCATGAGCGGAAGCAATTGAAGATCGTAGTCATCCAATAATCTTGTAATGTCTTACTTTTATTTTGTAATTTCTTTTCGCCTTATGAGTAGCTAAACCCCCCAATGCTAGGGGGCGTCCCTGAATTGCATTTGTAATGACTTCTATTTCCATTGTTATATGAGATAATACTTTTTTCCTTAATCTTTTGTTATGCAATGTTTTTAATGCTTTTTCGATCGGACAAATTGAAATTGATTTACGGTTAGGGTTTAGGTCGGACCAACCAACCTAACGCTTTTGCATTATAATATTACAATAGATATTGCCTAGGAATGGGGATACCCTGTAATAACCGGATTATTCTTGATCAAATATAATGCTTGTGATTCTTTCTTGACCGCTAAGGAATTAGGGTAAAGATATAATCTCAAAGGTTTTTCCGCTAAGGAATTAAGGAAAAATAACCTTAAGAATCGGTAAGGTTTGTTTAGAGTAATGTTTCATCGAATAAGGATTTAGAGTTTTTGCAGTGCAATTCATACACTTCCTCTAGCATGCTTCTCATGTCTGTTTTTAAGTCAAGTTTATAATTTTGTTCATTTTACTATTTCTAGGTATAATTTCAAAGCAATTTTCAAAACCCATATGACCTTTTGTTCAATTGAATTACTATAAGAACTTGTATTTCCTACGCAGTCCTCGAGATCGATACTGGGGATAACCCCTATTATTACTACATCGTTAAAATAGTACATTTGCTATTTTTCCGATCACGGAGGGAGTACCTTTTTGCTGAGGTTCCAAAGGTGGTGGTCTCCTAGTGTCTTAGGTTTTTGATAGTTTCCAGGGCTATTTTATTATGACCGCCTAACGTAAGATTCCAAGTTTTCTCTACTATTTTTTTATTTCTTCTATGATTGTTCATATTTGCTCAAACATGTAATTTATTTTGTTTTTCTTGTGTTCAGACCTGCCTTCCTTGTTGGAACTAAATTGCAACAATATGGGATTATGATCTGACGCATAACGTAGGAGGTGAGAATTCTCATACTGATATTTTTCCATCCAACTATCAAATGTTAAGAATTTATCCAATCTCATTTGAATATTATTTGTGCTCAGTTGATTATTTGACCAAATATACTTGTACCCTATAAAGCTTAAATCATTCAACCTGCAAGTGCTTAAAGTGTCATTAAAAAAATTTGCTACGCTATAGTCAAATTGGTTTCCACCTTTTTTCATCATTAACATTATTTATAATGTCGCAGTCACGACATAGTATCCAATCATCCATATTATTTGTGTTATTATGCAAATTAGTCAACGAAACACAAGTTTAGTGTTTGTTTTTCTATTGGGGGTATCCATAGATGCTAATAAGTCTAGTTAAGTTTCTAATATCATGGAAGTCATAATAACAATCAATGAACATTTTATTACTATCAATAATGAATAGTTTTATACACATTTTCTACATAAGGATCAATCCCCCAAGATTTGCCTAAATCAGCAGTGGAGCAGTCAATAACCCAAAAGTTATCCATATAAGCTTGAAAATGATTGAATATGTTTTTAAATGCATAATGTCATACCCCAATTTTTCCGGGCATTTTAAACTTTCATGCATCCAATTTTACTTTGTTTTGGTTAGAATAAAATTTCGATTTTAGAGATATACCGGTTGAATCGTTTCTCAACTGCGCGTAAAATTAGCGGGCGAAAAGTTTTAAGATCGGGCTTGCAGGCGTTAGTTTTATTGACCTACGGTTCGCGTATACAGTTTAACCCAACGTGCTCGTTTAGTTTTTTCGATTCCGTTTGCGGTCACATTTTGATCAGCATGAGCCTTTTCAACCGAGTGTTTTTAACTACAAAATTTGATATTTATTTGTCAGTTTTACTAAAGTATATTTTGCGTAGATTATTCCAACACATTCATTTTACTTTTTAGCGCATTTTTGCACCCGATTTTTATTCATTTTAATTCCTTTATTTTTATTTTTTTGTCAAAATGTCGAGAAAAATAAATTGGAACAAATAAATAATCATTTGATTTTTATTTGTTTTTACTAAAAAGATTTGCTTTTATTTCATTTAGTATTTCAATAATATTCATTTTTCATCTAAAAATATCCAAAGGTTTTTTTTTTTTTTGACATTGCATTTAATTGTGAAAACTCTAATTGATAAGTGTTAATTGTTAGCCATTGAATTGAATTAATCAACAACTCACATTTGTTCTAATCAATTCACTCGGATCTCTATCCACATTTACCATTCCAAACAAACACAAAACCACAACTAACTTGCAATCTCATACAATCTTAACCATTGATTAAACACTTTTTCATATGGATCACTAATTGGTGCAATTATAGTCATTCTTAATTTTAATTTTTCACATTCTAACTCCCTCCAAAACTCACTATCACATTTGAATTCATTTACATTCATCTAAGCCTATTTAAACAACATTATATCACCACACAAAAAGAGGAGGGAAAAAGGAAAAAATGTCAAAAGAATGACATATTCACTACTTGAATTTTGTTCAAAAAATGAAAAATAATTAAAGAAATTGAAAGAGGAGAAGAATAGGATTGAAAAGTGATTCAGATCACATTGATCGATACCTATTTGGAGCTTCATCGGAGGGTGACCGAAATTTGCAAACTTGTCGGAGAACTCATCGGTGTTCTTCGCATTCTTGAGACTTTTTGCGTGGGTAAGCTTTAATTCTTGCTTTTACATTATTTCTTGACATAAACTTGTTGTACTTAGTAAGTTTCATATCCTTTAATTATTTATGCAAAATAGTTTGAAATGTGAATTTCAGGAAAATCAGTGTTCTTGTGCATTCCACTATAAAATTTTCGAAAATTTTAGTTGTTGATTGTTGATTTTTGAGTATGCTATTATGTTCGGTAGATCGAGTAGATAAATTTTCATTATTCATTTATGTGATTTCGTGAAAAATTGAGATAGTTGCATGTGAATCAAAGAGACTAGTATTGAATATTTTTAAATATGGTATTGATATTGTTAGTGCTATTACGTTTCTAATGTTAACGTCACCACCATTTAATTTTTTTTCTTCTTCTTTTTTATTATTTTATTATTTATTTCTTTATTTCTTTATTTTTGTTTTATACAATTAATTAATTAGATGAGTTTTAATTAATTAATTTTATTAATTAATTTTTTAATAAACTTGATTAATTGATTAAATTTATTTTAATTGATTAATTTTGTTAATTGATTTTTAATTAACTTGATTAATTGATTAAATTTATTAACTTTGTTAATTGATTATATTTATTAATTTTGTTAATTTATTTTTAATTAGCTTGACTAATTGGTTAATTTCATTTTAATTAATTAATTTAGGTTAATTGATTAATTAAATAACTTGATCACATAAAATCAACCTTTCAAAAAATCAAATTAAATACTTGATCAACATCAAGTGGTTTCAATAAATATCTTACTACTTCACCATCAACGCAAAACCTTTTCACTACCAAAATCAAATTGTTTTCCAAAACTAACACAAATTCATTACTTGATCAACATTAAGTAGTTTTTTTTCGTACTAAATCGAATCAAATAAATTTTTATTTCCGCAACGCAAATTAAACCTCGATCAACGTCGAGCGCATTTCTCTAATCCAAAATTAAAATTCTTAATCACACTTAAACATTATTTCATAAACGATAAAAATGGAGATGGTCTAGAACCTTCTATTCCTCTTCTCGATTGTTTGGATACGAGTTGTCTTACTAAACCATTCGAACAATCACCATCCAATAAAAACTTCTAATCTGATTCGCCTCAAACCATCTTTCGTAATTAAAGCTTAAACGAACTCTTTTTCATAATAACTTGGACGAAAAAGGAGGTGGTCTAGAGCCTTATATCCTCTTCCCTGAATACTTGGATACGAGTTGCCTTACTCGACCATTCGAGTATTTGTCGTCCATCCAAAATACATTAACATTATCTAAATCTTTTTTACATTTAAGGATGAAAAAGGAGATTGGCTAAATCCTTCTATTCCTCTCCTCAATTGTTTGGATACGAGTTGCCTTACTCGACTATCCGAGCAATCGTCATCCGACAAAACACTCAACACATCAAACTTATTTTTTCGCCCCCGTGCGATCGAAAACTTTTTCAAAAGGATATTGTTTAGTCTGTTCTAACGTGAATACAAACAAGCGCTTAAGCCTCCCCCACGAGCATACAAGTCAATGTTTAACTGTTAGAATGTGACCTGAGGATACGTAGGAGCCAGACCCGCAATCTCGTCAAACACCCTAATAAAAACCTTCTTGCGACCTCTTTTCTGTTCCTTTTGCACTTTTTATCACTCGAAGAAAACAATTAACATAAGCTAATATTCAATCGCAAGTTTAACTAAAAGGTTCTCGTTAAGTACAACGGACGTGATGGGTGCTAATACCTTCCCTTTGCGTAATCGACTCCCAAACCCGAATTGGTTGCGACAACCATTTTCTTTTACTTTTAAGGGTTTTATTGATATTTTCCCTTTCCTTCTTTCGGAATAAATAAAGTTCGATGACGACTCTGTTCAAATCATTTTTCGCAAGTGTAACACCCCAATTCCCATCGCGAATAAATAATACATAAATAAATCAGAGTAAATAATAATTTATTATTCTGAGACAGAAACAAGGATGCCACATTTAAAGAAAGAAAACACAATCCCTGCTTATAAATTTGATACATAACACAAAATGGAATAAATATAATTCAGGAAGCTTTTTCCAACAAAAGGAAAGTTCAATTATGGAATAAAGCGGAAAGATCCATAACTGACTTATTTTACAAAATAAATTGTTTTATAACATCAAAATATTCATACAAAGGGAATACAAGATAGATCCAACAAATGTATCCATATATAACAAAAGCGTTCCCCGACTCCCGTGTTACGTATCAGAGCAGACAGACTGACAAACGGATGGAGAACTAATCTTCACAAAAGCCTCCAAGACTACTAATCTGCAATTGGCTCATAGAGCAACAAACCACAGCAGAAGGGTGAGAAACACAATTATAATATAATTGCATACAGTTATATAATAGCACAAAAATGCACATGTAAAATATTCTCACCACAACTTACACCATAATTCAAATACAAAACAACACAATTAATATCTCATACATCCATCACAAAGGCATATCAATCATGCACAATGCATTTATCACCAATATATATATATATATCAACTCATCTATTCCATTCACAATTCCACACATAATCAATCCATTCATGATTTTTCACACACAATCAATCCATTCATGATTTATGCAAATGCACAGAGACCGACACAACGACTCTATGCAATGCAATGCGGGTACCGTTCTATCCATCATCTCATCATTAATTCACTCAGGAATTATTGGAATCATCGTTTGTTACTTAGTGTAACTCCCCGTCGGGCAAACGATGTTCCCCATCGCTTTAGGTCCTCTTGGTATAAGGCTCACGACGTTTATGGATCGCTTTAGGTCCTCTTTGTATAAGGCTCATGATTCGATCGCTTTAGTTCCTCTTTGTATAAGGCTCACGATCGTCTATAAGTCGCTTTCGGTCCTCTTTGTATAAGGCTCACGACCGTTATAGCAGATTCCCTCTGGAATCATTTCGTCGCTCACACCCACTAGGGCACACGACATCACAAGAATGCATATCATGATGCTTGGCATACAAAGACTCATGACAATCAAATGCACACATACATGCAACCATGTGAACCACTCCAACATCCATAATCATGCATATACAATCAAACACAACACATTGCATTTACTTGCCCTTAGGCCACAAACCATCATCACAACATTTCATCACATGCATTCACATCATACAACAGCACATAAGTCATACGTTATATATCAAAAGCATATTGAATGATAACACATCAATTACACACAATTACAACGGTAAAAGTCGGCAAAATGACACATTTCCAAATTCTCGACACAATTAAATCGGCCACAAATCTCAAAACCATTTTTATAAGAATAAACATTTCATTAGCTTTCCAACGGTACCAAGAACGTCTTGATCCGAGTTACAGATCAATAGTTACGGCATCTGACGCGAAATCGGGAAAATTCTGCACCCTCTTTGGTCATACTCGTATTGCCTTGGGCCATACGCGTAATGCCCAGCTCGCTCGCCCATCCATACACGTATTGCCTAAAGTGCTACGCGTATGGGCAGAGACTGATTTCTCTCCAAAAGTTCCACTAAAAACTCCGTACGCGTATTGCCTCACTTGTTACGCGTAATGCCTTGCCCCTTACGCGTACCATTACGCATTTCAGCAGAGGGCCGTGCAAAATGGGTTTCATACGCGTAATGCCATCATTTCCCCCTTGCCATATGCGTATTGCCCAACCCAATACGCGTATTGCCTTGCCTGTTACGCGTATGGGCAGCGAAACCCAGAATTTTTCCTGCAAAATTTCTGCTGTGAAATTCAACCAAAATCCTCTCCAAATCTCACCTAAACATCACTATACTACCAATTGAATGCACAACAACTTATATCTAACAGGTATCAATAATTAGGAACCTTAAATCATGATTTCCGACACAAATTGTATCAAATTCTAACAATCTCAACATATTAATCATTTTAGTTCTATATTCAATTTCAACCAAACATCAAACAAATACATACATACATAATCGTACACAAGTATAGAATAACCGAGTTTCACACCCTTACCCGATTAATCGTGTTTTGAAATGTCGGTTGAAACGATTCCTTAAACCTCAAGTTTTCCTCTTTTTCTTCTTCTCTTTCTCTTCTCCTTCTTCTCTTTCTTTTTTCTCTATTTTTCTCTCTATTTCTCTTTTATGAAAAAAAAAAACATAATATCTACCCAACACAAGACCAAAATACCCTTACACTCAAATATCTCGCAAACGCTCCCAAAACGCGATAAAACATAACAACAATGAAAAATAATATATGTCCAACTAAAAGTCAAGAATAAAATAATATAAAAACAAAAATAATTAAATCGACTCGATTAAATAAATCTAACAAAAACTGGGGCGTTACAATTCTCCCCCACTTAGACATTTTTGTCCTCGAAAATATAACTGATACGAACAACTCCGGATACGACTCTCGCATCCGACTAACAAACTATCATGCCAACAAAAGGCACACGACGAATAACACAAACTGACAAACCACCTTGCTAACAGCAGCTACAACAACGACACGACAACGACGACAACTACAACGACAAGATGCAAAGCCCATACAATGCACTTGACGACTAACTCACGACTCAAGAATACCCAAGGTACGAACACACACAGGTTCACTCTTGAACCGAAACACAACAAGATTGTTACCCTCACCATAGGTAACACTCCCCTAATTCCCCACACAGGAATTAGCTACCCGCACTCGAACCATCACGATAGAAACGAGACAACACCACATACAAGAACATAAAGTTCCACGACCCAACATCGTTTCAACAACCTCTCCATAACCACAATACCAACAACCTTGCCACCCAACATTATTACAACAATGCTAAGATTCCTCAATCGAACATACAACCAAAACATCCATCTACATAGTATCCCATGAATAATATTTTAAACCTTTCACCTAACACTTCTATTCTGAAACGTCCAATGGTCTAACTCTTTCTCATATTCACCAAAAATCACTATTCACTTTTAATATACCCAACCTCACACTCTACTGTGTTATCTCACACACCAGACACAAGTATCTGACTGCTCAAATAATTCTAATCCTCTGACCATCAAAAGATCTCCTTCAAATCTTGATACATTTTATTAGCTCCCGGATGTATACTCAAATTACTCCGGTGTCCTTCCTCAAAAATCATCTTTTTCCAATTCCGAATCATCAGGAATACAAATTCTACCACAGAATCTCAAAACACCCTTATCATCCAATTTAAAGTCACCATTCACACCTTTATCTACAATCGTCATCAAATCAACAAATCTCACCTCCAGCCTCTGTTTCCGGCTAACGGTCAACAGAAAATCATTAGTGACCTTTAACATACCAAGCCTCACGATATCAGATGTCAATTCACACACCAAACTCAAATCTCTAAATTCTCCCAAAAGTTCCCACTCTTTAACCCTTAAAACAGACATATGTAAAAACTTTCAACTTAACTCATCAGGCACGACATTAACTTTACCTATAGGATAATTCGAGCCAAAGTCATAACTAATCAGGAATTCCAACCATCCTCGTTGTCTCCTACTTTATTCCTTCCGACCAAACAAGTACTCTAAACCCTTGTAATTACCAAACACTTCGAACCTAGAACCATAAAGATAATACCTTCAAATTCTCAACACAAAAGTAACCGCGGCCAATTCCAAATCCTGAATAGTATAGATCCTTTTATGAATCTTCAATTGTCGTAAAGCATAAGCTACGACTTTACCCTCTTGCATTAACACACTGACTAAGCTCATCAAAGACGCATCACAATACCTCACAAACGGTTTATTAGGATCACACAGAATCAAAATTGGAGCCGTAGATAACTTCTACTTCAGCTCTCTGAAACTTTCCTTACAACGAACATCCCAACAAACGACTTACCTTTTGCAAGTCAATCGAAGTAACGAAAATGCTAACTTGGAAAAGCCTTCCATAACCTCCGGTAATAACCAACTAAAGTCCAACAAGATTCTAATTTCCTTAACCAACTTCGGAGCCTCTCATTGTAGAACTGCATCTACTTCCGATGGATCCATAACAATACCATCATCAGAAATAACATATCCAAGGAAACTAACCTTTTGCAATCAAATTCTCATTCGAATAACTTAGCATAAAACTTCGTCTCTTTTCAACACTTGTAATTCAAATCTCAACACTCTACCTGTTCTTTCTCTAAGTTTATAACAGATCCGGATATCCTCAATCGAAGCCATTACGAACTTATCCAAATAAATATGGAAGATACGATTCATATACTCCATAACCCAAAACATATACAACCTTCAAAATTCATTCTGAGCTCGAAACAACTTATCCAAAATAGCTTAACAATCTCTGGTTACCATATTCCATATCAATTCTTCTTACAGGGTTCCAACTCACTCAAGGTTTCTGCTGACACGAGATCTCAACCCATAACAAAATTAATACCATCAAGGAACTTCAAATTGTTCGCAATTCGTCACAATTCAAAACTCAAGCTATCCAGAACACAACCGCAAGTTTCCATACTACTCACTGATTAACACGCAACCTCATGCTATCATCATTTTCTTTACCAACCATATTGGACCTCTTCCAGTCAACACACTAATGTTTCATCCAAAAACCCATCTGAAAACCATACACAACTGACGGCCCATCACTGTGGCTTCCTGCCAATTTCTAGAACACTATCATCACAAACATGACAAACATCTGAGTTTCACGTCCTAAAAGTTCTTCTACTTACTTAGCAGATCTAAACCTCAAATCTTCACCTTCGTCAAATTTGAGTTCACACTCTACTCTCTGAGAACAACCATTAACGATACCCAATCGTTCTCTCTCAACGACTTCCCAACTGAACCAACATACCAAAACCTCTAATCTGTCTCATCTTCCAATGTTAGAATCTTCATCGACTCAACAAAATAATCCGTAATCATTTTCTTAATTCCAAACAATTCATTGCACACACTATCAAAGCCGGAAAGACACATCTATTCCATCCAACATAATTCCGTCTACTATCAACAAGAGATTAAGGGTGATCAGTTCCTTAATTTGTCAATAGACAGCCGACAATTATGATGTGGCAAAAACCGTCTTTACCAAACTATAATAGCATTTCTTACATCTTGTATACAAAACTACCTAAGGCATAAATCCTTAGTCGACATAAACCTTACCTCCGCATTCCCTCCGGAACCGGGAACAACACTGTCCAAACAACACTTACAATCTTGCAATCTACAACACACTGAGCCAACGCTCCACACCTGAAGCAACTTGGAGAAGCACCAGCTTCTCCCCCACTTATCTCATTCTCACACCTGAAGACAACGGATTGGAAAACCAGAAAGTACTGACAGTGTTTCACACACATATCACGTACTAAGGAACAAACAACATCGACAATATTCAACTGTCACGCCAACTGACTCAACAACTTGCCGGACGGACCGACATGCTCTGATACCACTAGGGCTGGCAATGAACCAAACCAACTCTAAAATAGTTCAAAATTCGATTTGAAAATTAAATCGTTGAACTAGGTTCATGAACCAAATGAGCTGAATATGAGCTAAAAACTAAGTTCGTTAACTAAATGATATGAACTTGAACTATACATAGTTCAACTCGTTAGCTTCATGAGTCAATTCGATTATATATGAGATAGATTATATTGTCTTTAAGAGTAAGTTTAAAGATTTGTTCTAAATCTTAGTCTCATATTTTCTTTTAATCTACCGGTTTTAATTGATAATTTATATTCTCAAGTGAGTAAAATATTTCTACGAATAATTATACAAATAAAATTAACATCGTATAAATTCCTATCTTATAACATTTGTTTTATTTCTATATTTTTTATTTAAAAAATATTAATTTAAAATGTCAAATACACACACACACACACACACACACACATATATATATATATATATATATATATAGGGTTAAATAAGTATTAGGTCCCTGAAAATAACCCAACATTCAAGTTTGGTCCCTAGAAAAATTTTCTTCAAGGTTTGGTCCTCCTAAAGTTTTCTGTTTCTAATTGTAGTCCCTCCCGTTAGTTTCCACTAACGGAAGATGATGTGGCACGCCAAGTGTGCAATAATCCCTTGCCAACTGTGTATTCTTATGCCACATCAGAAATGATTTTCTCCTTCTATCCAACTTAATAAAACCTCTTCTCTCTCCGTCTATCCCTCTCCTTGAATACTCCTCTAAACAAATGCCTAAACCCTAAAAACCCACCGTCCTCCTCCGTCCATGTGTATTATGTCCATCTCTTAGATCTGTCTCTGTTTTTACCGTCGCTTAAATTTTTCAACTCTCTGTAGGCCATTCTATTCTTCTCTTACTATGGCCACCGGAGTTAACAGAAAAATTTCTGCAACATCAACTCGTTCTCACACCAGGAGAGCCAACAAATCCTCCTCTTTTCACCTCCCTTCAGGTGGGTCTTCGCTCTTCCAATCTCTTTTTCTTCTTTCTCTGTCAAAGTTTCGATTTTTGCTTCGTTTTTATCACTTTTTGATTGAAAATTATAATGGGTTGAGGTTATTATCTCTTATAGTTTGTTTTTGCTTATCAATATAACCTTTGTTAGTTGTCAATAAGAGTTTTGTAAACTTTTAATTTGTTTGTTCTTTTTTTATTTAGCGTGAGATTTATTTGTTAGTATTGTTTTGTTAATTAGTAAGCTAATGTTTATGGAGATATTTCAAGTACAATCCTTTGGTTTTTTGCCATTTACATATACTTTTTTTTTCACTGAACCTGTTTTGGTTTTTTGATTCTGAACCCTGATGGTGGATTATTCGTCTAAGCTGTGTCGGTTATTCTTTTTTTGTGACTGAAAATGAACTCTTCAATGAGGTTGGATTCAACTGTTTTTCAACTCACACCTACTAGAACAAGGTATAGTTCATTGGTCAATGGGTTTAATTGAATGTTTTGTTGAAAACTTTGAACTAATTAATGAATAGGTTTGAGTTTTGCAAAGGTGAAGTTTTCTTTTTTTTGCTTAGTTTATGAATGTGTCTCTCAACTTATAGTTGTTCTCTCTATCTTGGACCTTTTCGATTACTAATTATGAATGTGTCTTTAATATTTATTGATTTGTTGAACTGTGTCTCATAAGTAATACTTAAGTTAATTAAGGCAGTTTTTTATATCTTGAAGTTTGAGATTCCATTTCTTGTTGCTCACACCTCGTGTTTATGGTAATGTATATACTATGTAAAAGATTTCTTAATGTATATAGCATTAAAAAAAAACTATTTTATTCGACATCACATTTTCTTTTCCTTTTTCAATTTCAAAGTTAGCAGGAACTTGTATTTTGTTTTGAATTTCATAATTTTGAAGTAATGCTAAAGAACTAAAGTAGGTGTAAAACTGAACTTATATTTTTGTTTATGATCCCGTGCAGTGTATAGCTGTGATCAATCTTGGTGGTGAAGTTGGTTGTATGATCAGTGAAGGTCCCTGGCTTTTTGTTGGCATACCCAATTTTGTTAAGGTTAGAAAGAGTAAATAAGCATTATATATATATTTTTATCAAGTACCTCAACTTTATTTAGTGTAATGTTTTTGTTCAGATACTATTTTTCTGCCACTTGTAGCATCTTAACTGATACCCTATTTGGTTGGTCTTGTTGGTTGTCAGGCTTGGAACACACAAAATTCAATGGAACTAAGTCTAGACGGCCCTGTTGGTCAAGTTTATGCACTTGTTGTGATTAATGATATGCTCTTTGCTGGTACCCAGGTAATCTTTTTTCTTCCATTGGCAATATATTTTGTTTTTTTCCGTCATAGTTTATTTCTTGAGGCAGTAATCCTGACTTCTGATGTATATTATTATGCTGGTGCCTATGGAATACATATGTTGTTTGTTGAAATTAGTAAGCGCATTGCCATTTTGTTTTCCAATGCATTTAACTTTGTAGATTGCTATCTGACTGAATGTCCAATCAAAGCTCATTTCTGGTTGCATTCTGCTTAACTACTGCTCTGTGTTCTGTTTTTGTGTTCTTACTGGTGGTGTTTTATTAATAGTTGTTTGGTTCTGAGTCAGAATTCAAATTATCTTGAAATAGAATTCAGTTGTGATAAAAAACTTCTTTATATATTTTTTCAGGACACCAGAGAAACTTCACGCGTGTTTAGAGGGTGTGGTGGATGCTTATCATTTTAGCAAATAAGGTACACTCATTAGGGAAGCAAGGGATCTCATAAAGGGTGTGGCAACATTGCTCTAAATAAGTGTCTATATTCTGGCTAGTATTTCCACCATTTGTGCTCAACATTTTTGTAAGAGAACTGTTTTATAGTTGATAGAGTGGAACTCTAATCTTGGCAGAGCTAGCACCCTGATTTTTTTCTTCTAGCTCCAATGGTGAAGAAGCTACATCACCTTCTCCAGCACCAGCACCAGCACCGACACAATTTTGAGAAACATCATCATTCATGGTTTAGGTTATGCCAAGGTGCATATGAGGTTTCTTTAGTTATATGCCATGTTTTGAATGTAATTTGTAGTTGTAGAGTAGGTGTTACATCCACATATTTTTTAGTATATGCACTTGATCAATGTTATAAGATGACAGTAAAATTATGTTAGATAATTATAAGTGGTATTATGTTTTTGCAACACTGGGGTTATAATGAGAATCAATGAGTTGTGTATTACTAATATAATTATGTGTTTAAATTTGCTAGACATTACCTATGAATTAGCTATAAAAATGGTGTGTTTAAATTAGCTAGAGATTAGCTATGAATTAGCTACAAAAATGGTGTGTTTAAATTACCTAGAGATTAGCTGGAGATTACCCAGGAAGTAGCTACAAATTAGCTACCATTTCTGGGTTCAATTATGATATTAATATTAAAAAAATTAAAATTGAAACAATTGCCACGTGGCATACATGTCAGCAATTTTTGACACGTTGGCATTATCACATGTACGCCACGTCATCAAAAAATTTCCACATGGCATGCCACATAAGCCACCGTTAGGGGGAACTAACGGGAGGGACTACAGTTAGAAACGAAAAACTTTAGGAGGACCAAACCTTGAAGAAAATTTTTATAGGGACCAAACTTGAATGTTGGGTTATTTTCAGAGACCTTATACATATTTAACCCATATATATATATATATATATATATATATATATATATATATATATATATATATAAAATAGACTTTAAAAAATTACTTTTAAGTTTGTGAAATAAGCGAATTGAACCTAACAAGATAAACCTAACGAGTTGAGCCGAGATATTATTGAACTTCTAACAAGCCGAGTTTGACCTGAAAAAAAAAGTTCGTGATGAACTTGAACTCGAACTCAGTCAATTCTTAACGAGTCGAGTTTGAGCTGAAAAAAGTTCGTGATGAACTCGAACTCGGCTAATTCTTAACGAGTCGAACTGAGCTAAGGTGAGTTCGAATCGACTCGACTCAATTCCAGCCCTAGATACCACTAATGTAACACCCCAATTCCCATCGCGAATAAATAATACATAAATAAATCAGAGTAAATAAAAATTTATTATTCTGAGACAGAAACAAGGATGCCACATTTAAAGAAAGAAAACACAATCTCTGCTCATAAATTTGATACATAACACAAAATGGAATAAATATAATTCAGGAAGCTTTTTCCAACAAAAGGAAAGTTCAATTATGGAATAAAGCGGAAAGATCCATAACTGACTTATTTTACAAAATAAATTATTTTATAACATCAAAATGTTCATACAAAGGGAATACAAGATAGATCCAACAAATGTATACATATATAACAAAAGCGTTCCCCGACTCCCGTATTACATATCAGAGTAGACAGCATATAATTATATAATAGCACAAAAATGCACATGTAAAATATTCTCACCACAACTTACACCATAATTCAAATACAAAACAACACAATTCATATCTCATACATCCATCACAAAGGCATATCAATCATGCACAATGCATTTATCACCAACATATATATATATATATATATATATATATATATATATATATATATATATATATATATATATATATATATATATATATATATATCAACTCATTCATTCCATTCACAATTCCACACATAATCAATCCATTCATGATTTTTCACACACAATCAATCCATTCATGATTTATGCAAATGCACAGAGACCGACACAACGACTCTATGCAATGCAACGCGGGTACCGTTCCATCCATCATCTCATCATTAATTCACTCAGGAATTATTGGAATCATCGCTTGTTACTTAGTGTAACTCCCCGTCAGGCAAACGATGTTCCCCGTCGCTTTAGGTCCTCTTGGTATAAGTCTCACGACGTTTATGGATCGCTTTAGGTCCTCTTTGTATAAGGCTCACGATCCGATCACTTTAGGTCCTCTTTGTATAAGGCTCACGATCGTCTATAACGTCGCTTTCGGTCCTCTTTGTATAAGGCTCACGACCGTTATAGCAGATTCCCTCTGGAATCATTTCGTCGCTCACACCCACTAGGGCACATGACATCACAAGAATGCATATCATGATGCTTGGCATACAAAGACTCATGACAATCAAATGCACACATATATGCAACCATGTGAACCACTCCAACATCCATAATCATGCATATACAATCAAACACAACACATTGCATTTACTTGCCCTTAGGCCACAAACCATCATCACAACATTTCATCACATGCATTCACATCATACAACAGCACACATGTCATACGTTATATATCAAAAGCATATTGCATGATAACACATCAATTACCCACAATTACAACGGTAAAAGTCGGCAAAACGACACGTTTCCAAATTCCCGACACAATTAAATCGGCCACAAATCTCAAAACCATTTTTATAAGAAATAACACTTCATTAGCTTTCCAACGGTACCAAGAACGTCTCGATCCGAGTTACGGATCAAAAGTTACGGCATATGACGCGAAATCGGGAAAATTCTGTACCCTCTCTAGTCATACGCGTATTGCCTTGGGCCATACGCGTAATGCCCAGATCGCTCGCCCATCCATACGCGTATTGCCCAAAGTGCTACGCGTATGGGCAGAGACTGATTTCTCTCCAAAAGTTCCACTAAAAACTCCGTACGTGTATTGCCTCACTTGTTACGCGTAATGCCTTGCCCCTTACGCGTACCATTACGCATTTCAGCAGAGGGCCGTGCAAAATGGGTTTCATACGCGTAATGCCCTCATTTCCTCTTGCCATACGCGTATTGCCCAACCCAATACGCGTATTGCCTTGCCTGTTACGCGTATGGGTAGCGAAACCCAGGATTTTTCCTGCAGAATTTCTGCTGCGAAATTCAACCAAAATCCTCTCCAAATCTCATCTAAACATCACTATACTACCAATTGAATGCACAACAACTTATATCTAACAGGTATCAATAATTAGGAACCTTAAAACATGATTTCTGACATAAATTGTATCAAATTCTAACAATCTCAACATATTAATCATTTTAGTTCTATATTCAATTTCAACCAAACATCAAACAAATACATACATACATAATCATACACAAGTATAGAATAACCGAGATTCGCACCCTTACCCGATTAATCGTGTTTTGAAATGTCGGTTGAAACGATTCCTTAAACCCCAAGTTTTCCTCTTTTTCTTCTTCTCTTTCTCTTCTCATTCTTCTCTTTCTTTGTTCTCTATTTTTCTCTCTATTTTTCTCTATATTTCTCTTTTATGAAAAAAAACATAATATCTACCCAACAAAAGACCAAAATACCCCTACACTCAAATATCTCGCAAACGCTCCCAAAACGCGATAAAACATAACAACAATGAAAAATAATATATGTCCAAATAAAAGTCAAGAATAAAATAATATAAAAACAAAAATAATTAAATCGACTCGATTAAATAAATCTAACAAAAACCGGGGCGTTACAGTAAGCGCGCAAACGCTTTGCGAAGGATCGTATTTTTCGAGATGCGACAGTTGGCGACTCTGTTGTGGAATATGCTCCAAACTAGAGAGAGTCAAACCTAATTTAGTTCAATTTGCGATGAACATTAGCTTTGTCTATTTGTTTTCTTCTGTCTTCTTTTCTTATCTCATTTATTATTGATATCTACTATATATGGTCCATTGATACTCTTGGGGCTCTATGATTATTGGTATTTAGTGAGATAGACTCTCTACTTGAGTCTGAGGAAAATCATAGGATTAGGATGGTGGTTGTGTAGTATTGGCTTGCGAGGTATCTTCCTCGTTGGGACGATAAAAACCCCACCTATAGTAGATTCTCTTGGAGATGTTATTGTCCAACGAGCCTTCGTCACACTGTAACACCCTCAATCTATACCCCCAAAAGTAAAGCAGTAAAAGAAAATTTGAAATTTCATCAGAGCATATTTAAATTATCATGGCATAGACTGCGAGAATATCACATTATATTGAAACAAAACATACAACACATGCTCATAAAGATATGCAACAGTGGGGTAGCAATCAACAGAGGAACTCGGTTCCTTACACCCACATTTCAGATTTTAGAATAAAAGCGGAAAATCTAAAACTGAATATCATATATATATATATATATATATATATATATATATATATATATATATATATATATCACTGGATAGGTTGGTCATACATCAAGTTATACATACACAAGCCAAAAGATATATATACATAATACACAATAATCACAAACGGTCTCCCTAACTACCCGATGTCACATATCAGAGTCGACCGACAAAAGAATGAAGACCCTAGCTTCACAAAAATACCTCCAGCAACTCTAATCTGCAATGCCTCATAGGGCATTATAAAACAACAGAAGGGTGAGAAAAACAATCATAATACAGTTGCATACAATTATATATTAACATAGAAATGCACAAATAGAATATTCTCACCACAAATGCACCACAATCAAATATAACACACACAGTTCAAGTATCAGGCATTCATCACCAATGCACATCATTCATACACAATGCACTCATCATCAACTCAATTACACATATTCCATCTCAAAAATCATATTCACAATTAACATACACAATTAATCCATGATTATGCAAATGCACAGAGACCGACACAACGACTCTATGCACATGCCATGCGGTACCGACTCCAATATTTCATGTCTCATCACCAGTTCACTCAGGAACTATTGGAATCATCGCTCGTTACATCATTGTAACTCCCCGTCGGGCATACGATATTTCCCCGTCGCTTTCGGTCCTCTTGGTATAAGGCGCACGACGTTTATGGATTGCTTTCGGTCCTCTTGGTATAAGGCGTACAATCCGATCGCTTTCGGTCCCCACATGGGCACACGATCGTCTATAACCATCGCTTTCGGTCCTCTATATTTTTAAGGCACACGATCCAATCAGATCGCTTTAAGTCCTCTTATGTTTAAGGCGCACGATGTTATAGAAGATTCCCTTTGGAACCAAACCGTCACTCAGGACGTCACAACAATGCATATCATGATGCTTGGCATACAATGACTCATGACATTTAATATGCACACATACACACATCCATAATCATGCATATTCACATCATGCAACAACACACAAGCTACACTTTACATAACAAAAGCTTATAGCATGATAACACACCAATTGCACACAATTAACACGATAAAACCCGACAACCCGACTATTTTTCCAAAAACACGAATTAATTAAATCATCTTTTACTCTCCAAACCATTTTTAATAGAAATAACTTTTCATTAGCTTTCCAACGCTTCAAACGGGGGTCAAAACGGACTTACGGTTCAAAAGTAATGAATTTTCAAAGTTTTGCCTCTGTTAATTGGTTAACCCATTTGGTTAACCGGTTAACAGAATGAAACTCACGCAAAACACTCAAATTTTTCACGTGTTAATCGATTAACACATTTGGTTAATCGATTAACACTGCTGCAGAACCACCAAAAACTCTGTTTTAATGACAGAAAAACCAACCAAACCCCGATTAAATCTCGTAGACTCATTCCAACAACTCCACCCGATTAAATACCAGCCAATGACAATTATACCAGACCTATCCAAACACCATTCAATCAATCACTCCTCAATTCACACCAAATTCCTCAATATATATAAAAAATGCAAAAGTTACAAAATCAACCAAATTCAATCAAACAATCATACTAAATCACGGCCTAACATCACTCGACTCCACTACGCGACCTAATCCGACTTTCGTCCGCGAAAACATCGATTTCTACTCGTTTATCTCATTTCGACCTATATTTGGACAACCAACAAGATTTCCACACACACACACACATAATCATACACAAATATAGTATAACCGAGTTTCGCACCCTTACCCGATTAATTCACGTTTGAAAAGTCGGTTGAATCGGTTCCTAAATCCACAAGTTTTTCCTCTTTTTTTCTTCTTCTCTTTCTCTTCTCTTCTTTTCTTCTTCTCTTTCTCTCTATTTTTCTGTTTTCTTTCTTTTCTCTCTTTCTTACTACTTTTCTATTTTTAAACAAAAATCAAAATATATAACCACTCAAAAGACCAAAATACCCCTACACTCAAATTTCTCGCAAACGTTCCCAATACGTGATAAAATATAATCACGATGAAAAATAACATATTTTCATATAAAAGTCAGAAATAAAATAATATAATAATGAAATAATAAAAAACGACTCAATTAAATAAAAATACTAAAACTGGGGCGTTACAACTCTCCCCCCCTTAGAAATTTTCGTCCTCGAAAATCTTACCTGAGACGAACAACTCTGGATACGACTCCCGCATCCGACTCTCCAACTCCCAAGTCAAATTGCCCTCAGCAGCGCCTCCCCACGCTACCTTCACCAGTGCAATATCCTTGCCCCTCAACCGCTTCACCTCGCGATCCAAAATACTAACTGGTAATGCCTCAACTGTAAGGTTCTCCCTTACCTCAACCTCATCCATCGGAATCACATGCGACGGATCTGGAACATACTTCCGAAGCTGTGAAACATGGAACACATCATGCAAATTCGACAGACTCAGCGGCAACGCCACCCTATAAGCCACAACACCCACTCTCGCAGATATCTGGTAAGGACCAATAAATCGAGAAGTAAGTTTCTTCGATTTCAATGCACGACCCACACCCGTTACCGGCGTAACCCTCAGAAATACATGATCGCCCTCTTGAAACTCAAGATTCTTCCGTCTCCGATCATGATAACTCTTTTGCCTACTCTGAGAAGCCTTTATTTTCTCTCGAATAAGCTTCACTTTCTCCGTAGTCTGCTGTACCAATTCCGGTCCTACCACCGAGCTTTCACCAGATTCGTGCCAACACAACGGCGTTCGACACCTTCATCCATATAACACTTCAAACGGTGCCATACCAATACTAGAATGAAAACTGTTATTATACGTGAACTCAATCAATGCAAGATAATTATCCCACGCACCACCTTGTTCCAAAACACAAGCCCGCAACAAATCCTCCAACGACTGAATCGTCCTTTCCGTCTGACCATCCGTCTGCGGATGATAAGCCGAACTCAATCTCAATTTAGAACCCAAAGCTTTCTGTAAACTCTCCCAAAATCTCGATGTAAACCTGGGATCCCGATCAGAAACAATACTCAATGGAACCTCATGCAACTTCACAATCACACTGATGTAAATCTCAGCTAACCGCTCCAAAGTAAAACTGATGTCAATCGAAATAAAATGAGCCGATTTAGTCAGCCTATCAACAACCACCCAAATAGCATTATGCCCTCTCTGAGTGTTCGGTAACCCCGTTACAAAATCCATGGAAATGCTATCCCACTTCCACTCAGGAATATCCAACGGTTGCAACAACCCACTAGGCCTTTGATGTTCCACTTTCGACTTCTGACAAGTCAAACAAGCATACACAAACTGAGCCACATCTCTTTTCAAACCAGACCACCAGAAAATCTTTTTCAAATCTTGGTACATCTTATTCGCTCCCGGATGTATACTCAAATTACTCCGGTGTCCTTCTTCCAAAATCATCCTTTTCAACTCCGCATCATCAGGAATACAAATCCTACCACGGAACTTCAAAACACCATTCGAATCCACCTTAAAATCACTAGTCGCATCTTTTTCTCCCCACAACATCAAATCCACAAATTTCACATCCAGCTTTTGTTTCTCACTAACCGTCATCAGAAAATCATTAGTAATCGTTAGCATACCAAGCCTCACGCTATCCGACGTCACTTCACAAACCAAACTCAAGTCTCTAAACGATTCCAAAAGTTCCCACTCCTTAACCATTAAAGCGGACATATGCAACGTTTTCCGGCTCAATGCATCAGCTACCACATTAGCTTTACCAGGATGGTAATTCAAGCCAAAGTCATAGTCTAAATCCACAAGTTTTTCCTCTTTTTTTCTTCTTCTCTTTCTCTTCTCTTCTTTTCTTCTTCTCTTTCTCTCTATTTTTCTGTTTTCTTTCTTTTCTCTCTTTCTTACTACTTTTCTATTTTTAAACAAAAATCAAAATATATAACCACTCAAAAGACCAAAATACCCCTACACTCAAATTTCTCGCAAACGTTCCCAATACGTGATAAAATATAATCACGATGAAAAATAACATATTTTCATATAAAAGTCAGAAATAAAATAATATAAGAATCAAATAATCAAAAACGACTCAATTAAATAAAAATACTAAAACTGGGGCGTTACAACTCTCCCCCCCTTAGAAATTTTCGTCCTCGAAAATCTTACCTGAGACGAACAACTCTGGATACGACTCCCGCATCCGACTCTCCAACTCCCAAGTCAAATTGCCCTCAGCAGCGCCTCCCCACGCTACCTTCACCAGTGCAATATCCTTGCCCCTCAACCGCTTCACCTCGCGATCCAAAATACTAACTGGTAATGCCTCAACTGTAAGGTTCTCCCTTACCTCAACCTCATCCATCGGAATCACATGCGACGGATCTGGAACATACTTCCGAAGCTGTGAAACATGGAACACATCATGCAAATTCGACAGACTCAGCGGCAACGCCACCCTATAAGCCACAACACCCACTCTCGCAGATATCTGGTAAGGACCAATAAATCGAGAAGTAAGTTTCTTCGATTTCAATGCACGACCCACACCCGTTACCCGGCGTAACCCTCAGAAATACATGATCGCCCTCTTGAAACTCAAGATCCTTCCGTCTCCGATCATGATAACTCTTTTGCCTACTCTGAGAAGCCTTTATTTTCTCTCGAATAAGCTTCACTTTCTCCGTAGTCTGCTGTACCAATTCCGGTCCTACCACCGAGCTTTCACCAGATTCGTGCCAACACAACGGCGTTCGACACCTTCATCCATATAACACTTCAAACGGTGCCATACCAATACTAGAATGAAAACTGTTATTATACGTGAACTCAATCAATGCAAGATAATTATCCCACGCACCACCTTGTTCCAAAACACAAGCCCGCAACAAATCCTCCAACGACTGAATCGTCCTTTCCGTCTGACCATCCGTCTGCGGATGATAAGCCGAACTCAATCTCAATTTAGAACCCAAAGCTTTCTGTAAACTCTCCCAAAATCTCGATGTAAACCTGGGATCCCGATCAGAAACAATACTCAATGGAACCTCATGCAACTTCACAATCACACTGATGTAAATCTCAGCTAACCGCTCCAAAGTAAAACTGATGTCAATCGGAATAAAATGAGCCGATTTAGTCAGCCTATCAACAACCACCCAAATAGCATTATGCCCTCTCTGAGTGTTCGGTAACCCCGTTACAAAATCCATGGAAATGCTATCCCACTTCCACTCAGGAATATCCAACGGTTGCAACAACCCACTAGGCCTTTGATGTTCCACTTTCGACTTCTGACAAGTCAAACAAGCATACACAAACTGAGCCACATCTCTTTTCAAACCAGACCACCAGAAAATCTTTTTCAAATCTTGGTACATCTTATTCGCTCCCGGATGTATACTCAAATTACTCCGGTGTCCTTCTTCCAAAATCATCCTTTTCAACTCCGCATCATCAGGAATACAAATCCTACCACGGAACTTCAAAACACCATTCGAATCCACCTTAAAATCACTAGTCGCATCTTTTTCTCCCCACAACATCAAATCCACAAATTTCACATCCAGCTTTTGTTTCTCACTAACCGTCATCAGAAAATCATTAGTAATCGTTAGCATACCAAGCCTCACGCTATCCGACGTCACTTCACAAACCAAACTCAAGTCTCTAAACGATTCCAAAAGTTCCCACTCCTTAACCATTAAAGCGGACATATGCAACGTTTTCCGGCTCAATGCATCAGCTACCACATTAGCTTTACCAGGATGGTAATTCAAGCCAAAGTCATAGTCTAAATCCACAAGTTTTTCCTCTTTTTTTCTTCTTCTCTTTCTCTTCTCTTCTTTTCTTCTTCTCTTTCTCTCTATTTTTCTGTTTTCTTTCTTTTCTCTCTTTCTTACTACTTTTCTATTTTTAAACAAAAATCAAAATATATAACCACTCAAAAGACCAAAATACCCCTACACTCAAATTTCTCGCAAACGTTCCCAATACGTGATAAAATATAATCACGATGAAAAATAACATATTTTCATATAAAAGTCAGAAATAAAATAATATAAGAATCAAATAATCAAAAACGACTCAATTAAATAAAAATACTAAAACTGGGGCGTTACAACTCTCCCCCCCTTAGAAATTTTCGTCCTCGAAAATCTTACCTGAGACGAACAACTCTGGATACGACTCCCGCATCCGACTCTCCAACTCCCAAGTCAAATTGCCCTCAGCAGCGCCTCCCCACGCTACCTTCACCAGTGCAATATCCTTGCCCCTCAACCGCTTCACCTCGCGATCCAAAATACTAACTGGTAATGCCTCAACTGTAAGGTTCTCCCTTACCTCAACCTCATCCATCGGAATCACATGCGACGGATCTGGAACATACTTCCGAAGCTGTGAAACATGGAACACATCATGCAAATTCGACAGACTCAGCGGCAACGCCACCCTATAAGCCACAACACCCACTCTCGCAGATATCTGGTAAGGACCAATAAATCGAGAAGTAAGTTTCTTCGATTTCAATGCACGACCCACACCCGTTACCGGCGTAACCCTCAGAAATACATGATCGCCCTCTTGAAACTCAAGATCCTTCCGTCTCCGATCATGATAACTCTTTTGCCTACTCTGAGAAGCCTTTATTTTCTCTCGAATAAGCTTCACTTTCTCCGTAGTCTGCTGTACCAATTCCGGTCCTACCACCGAGCTTTCACCAGATTCGTGCCAACACAACGGCGTTCGACACCTTCATCCATATAACACTTCAAACGGTGCCATACCAATACTAGAATGAAAACTGTTATTATACGTGAACTCAATCAATGCAAGATAATTATCCCACGCACCACCTTGTTCCAAAACACAAGCCCGCAACAAATCCTCCAACGACTGAATCGTCCTTTCCGTCTGACCATCCGTCTGCGGATGATAAGCCGAACTCAATCTCAATTTAGAACCCAAAGCTTTCTGTAAACTCTCCCAAAATCTCGATGTAAACCTGGGATCCCGATCAGAAACAATACTCAATGGAACCTCATGCAACTTCACAATCACACTGATGTAAATCTCAGCTAACCGCTCCAAAGTAAAACTGATGTCAATCGGAATAAAATGAGCCGATTTAGTCAGCCTATCAACAACCACCCAAATAGCATTATGCCCTCTCTGAGTGTTCGGTAACCCCGTTACAAAATCCATGGAAATGCTATCCCACTTCCACTCAGGAATATCCAACGGTTGCAACAACCCACTAGGCCTTTGATGTTCCACTTTCGACTTCTGACAAGTCAAACAAGCATACACAAACTGAGCCACATCTCTTTTCAAACCAGACCACCAGAAAATCTTTTTCAAATCTTGGTACATCTTATTCGCTCCCGGATGTATACTCAAATTACTCCGGTGTCCTTCTTCCAAAATCATCCTTTTCAACTCCGCATCATCAGGAATACAAATCCTACCACGGAACTTCAAAACACCATTCGAATCCACCTTAAAATCACTAGTCGCATCTTTTTCTCCCCACAACATCAAATCCACAAATTTCACATCCAGCTTTTGTTTCTCACTAACCGTCATCAGAAAATCATTAGTAATCGTTAGCATACCAAGCCTCACGCTATCCGACGTCACTTCACAAACCAAACTCAAGTCTCTAAACGATTCCAAAAGTTCCCACTCCTTAACCATTAAAGCGGACATATGCAACGTTTTCCGGCTCAATGCATCAGCTACCACATTAGCTTTACCAGGATGGTAATTCAAGCCAAAGTCATAGTCTAAATCCACAAGTTTTTCCTCTTTTTTTCTTCTTCTCTTTCTCTTCTCTTCTTTTCTTCTTCTCTTTCTCTCTATTTTTCTGTTTTCTTTCTTTTCTCTCTTTCTTACTACTTTTCTATTTTTAAACAAAAATCAAAATATATAACCACTCAAAAGACCAAAATACCCCTACACTCAAATTTCTCGCAAACGTTCCCAATACGTGATAAAATATAATCACGATGAAAAATAACATATTTTCATATAAAAGTCAGAAATAAAATAATATAAGAATCAAATAATCAAAAACGACTCAATTAAATAAAAATACTAAAACTGGGGCGTTACAACTCTCCCCCCCCTTAGAAATTTTCGTCCTCGAAAATCTTACCTGAGACGAACAACTCTGGATACGACTCCCGCATCCGACTCTCCAACTCCCAAGTCAAATTGCCCTCAGCAGCGCCTCCCCACGCTACCTTCACCAGTGCAATATCCTTGCCCCTCAACCGCTTCACCTCGCGATCCAAAATACTAACTGGTAATGCCTCAACTGTAAGGTTCTCCCTTACCTCAACCTCATCCATCGGAATCACATGCGACGGATCTGGAACATACTTCCGAAGCTGTGAAACATGGAACACATCATGCAAATTCGACAGACTCAGCGGCAACGCCACCCTATAAGCCACAACACCCACTCTCGCAGATATCTGGTAAGGACCAATAAATCGAGAAGTAAGTTTCTTCGATTTCAATGCACGACCCACACCCGTTACCGGCGTAACCCTCAGAAATACATGATCGCCCTCTTGAAACTCAAGATCCTTCCGTCTCCGATCATGATAACTCTTTTGCCTACTCTGAGAAGCCTTTATTTTCTCTCGAATAAGCTTCACTTTCTCCGTAGTCTGCTGTACCAATTCCGGTCCTACCACCGAGCTTTCACCAGATTCGTGCCAACACAACGGCGTTCGACACCTTCATCCATATAACACTTCAAACGGTGCCATACCAATACTAGAATGAAAACTGTTATTATACGTGAACTCAATCAATGCAAGATAATTATCCCACGCACCACCTTGTTCCAAAACACAAGCCCGCAACAAATCCTCCAACGACTGAATCGTCCTTTCCGTCTGACCATCCGTCTGCGGATGATAAGCCGAACTCAATCTCAATTTAGAACCCAAAGCTTTCTGTAAACTCTCCCAAAATCTCGATGTAAACCTGGGATCCCGATCAGAAACAATACTCAATGGAACCTCATGCAACTTCACAATCACACTGATGTAAATCTCAGCTAACCGCTCCAAAGTAAAACTGATGTCAATCGGAATAAAATGAGCCGATTTAGTCAGCCTATCAACAACCACCCAAATAGCATTATGCCCTCTCTGAGTGTTCGGTAACCCCGTTACAAAATCCATGGAAATGCTATCCCACTTCCACTCAGGAATATCCAACGGTTGCAACAACCCACTAGGCCTTTGATGTTCCACTTTCGACTTCTGACAAGTCAAACAAGCATACACAAACTGAGCCACATCTCTTTTCAAACCAGACCACCAGAAAATCTTTTTCAAATCTTGGTACATCTTATTCGCTCCCGGATGTATACTCAAATTACTCCGGTGTCCTTCTTCCAAAATCATCCTTTTCAACTCCGCATCATCAGGAATACAAATCCTACCACGGAACTTCAAAACACCATTCGAATCCACCTTAAAATCACTAGTCGCATCTTTTTCTCCCCACAACATCAAATCCACAAATTTCACATCCAGCTTTTGTTTCTCACTAACCGTCATCAGAAAATCATTAGTAATCGTTAGCATACCAAGCCTCACGCTATCCGACGTCACTTCACAAACCAAACTCAAGTCTCTAAACGATTCCAAAAGTTCCCACTCCTTAACCATTAAAGCGGACATATGCAACGTTTTCCGGCTCAATGCATCAGCTACCACATTAGCTTTACCAGGATGGTAATTCAAGCCAAAGTCATAGTCTAAATCCACAAGTTTTTCCTCTTTTTTTCTTCTTCTCTTTCTCTTCTCTTCTTTTCTTCTTCTCTTTCTCTCTATTTTTCTGTTTTCTTTCTTTTCTCTCTTTCTTACTACTTTTCTATTTTTAAACAAAAATCAAAATATATAACCACTCAAAAGACCAAAATACCCCTACACTCAAATTTCTCGCAAACGTTCCCAATACGTGATAAAATATAATCACGATGAAAAATAACATATTTTCATATAAAAGTCAGAAATAAAATAATATAAGAATCAAATAATCAAAAACGACTCAATTAAATAAAAATACTAAAACTGGGGCGTTACAACTCTCCCCCCCTTAGAAATTTTCGTCCTCGAAAATCTTACCTGAGACGAACAACTCTGGATACGACTCCCGCATCCGACTCTCCAACTCCCAAGTCAAATTGCCCTCAGCAGCGCCTCCCCACGCTACCTTCACCAGTGCAATATCCTTGCCCCTCAACCGCTTCACCTCGCGATCCAAAATACTAACTGGTAATGCCTCAACTGTAAGGTTCTCCCTTACCTCAACCTCATCCATCGGAATCACATGCGACGGATCTGGAACATACTTCCGAAGCTGTGAAACATGGAACACATCATGCAAATTCGACAGACTCAGCGGCAACGCCACCCTATAAGCCACAACACCCACTCTCGCAGATATCTGGTAAGGACCAATAAATCGAGAAGTAAGTTTCTTCGATTTCAATGCACGACCCACACCCGTTACCGGCGTAACCCTCAGAAATACATGATCGCCCTCTTGAAACTCAAGATCCTTCCGTCTCCGATCATGATAACTCTTTTGCCTACTCTGAGAAGCCTTTATTTTCTCTCGAATAAGCTTCACTTTCTCCGTAGTCTGCTGTACCAATTCCGGTCCTACCACCGAGCTTTCACCAGATTCGTGCCAACACAACGGCGTTCGACACCTTCATCCATATAACACTTCAAACGGTGCCATACCAATACTAGAATGAAAACTGTTATTATACGTGAACTCAATCAATGCAAGATAATTATCCCACGCACCACCTTGTTCCAAAACACAAGCCCGCAACAAATCCTCCAACGACTGAATCGTCCTTTCCGTCTGACCATCCGTCTGCGGATGATAAGCCGAACTCAATCTCAATTTAGAACCCAAAGCTTTCTGTAAACTCTCCCAAAATCTCGATGTAAACCTGGGATCCCGATCAGAAACAATACTCAATGGAACCTCATGCAACTTCACAATCACACTGATGTAAATCTCAGCTAACCGCTCCAAAGTAAAACTGATGTCAATCGAAATAAAATGAGCCGATTTAGTCAGCCTATCAACAACCACCCAAATAGCATTATGCCCTCTCTGAGTGTTCGGTAACCCCGTTACAAAATCCATGGAAATGCTATCCCACTTCCACTCAGGAATATCCAACGGTTGCAACAACCCACTAGGCCTTTGATGTTCCACTTTCGACTTCTGACAAGTCAAACAAGCATACACAAACTGAGCCACATCTCTTTTCAAACCAGACCACCAGAAAATCTTTTTCAAATCTTGGTACATCTTATTCGCTCCCGGATGTATACTCAAATTACTCCGGTGTCCTTCTTCCAAAATCATCCTTTTCAACTCCGCATCATCAGGAATACAAATCCTACCACGGAACTTCAAAACACCATTCGAATCCACCTTAAAATCACTAGTCGCATCTTTTTCTCCCCACAACATCAAATCCACAAATTTCACATCCAGCTTTTGTTTCTCACTAACCGTCATCAGAAAATCATTAGTAATCGTTAGCATACCAAGCCTCACGCTATCCGACGTCACTTCACAAACCAAACTCAAGTCTCTAAACGATTCCAAAAGTTCCCACTCCTTAACCATTAAAGCGGACATATGCAACGTTTTCCGGCTCAATGCATCAGCTACCACATTAGCTTTACCAGGATGGTAATTCAAGCCAAAGTCATAGTCCTTCAAGAATTCCAACCACCTACGTTGCCTCATATTCAGTTCGTTCTGATCAAACAGATATTTCAAACTTTTGTGATCACTAAAGACTTCAAACCTTGCACCAAAAAGATAATGCCTCCAAATGTTTAACACAAAAACCACAGCCGCTAACTCAAGATCATGAGTAGGATAATTTTTCTCATGCACTCTCAATTGCCTTGAAGCATAAGCCACCACCTTACCTTCTTGCATCAGAACACCACCTAGACCAGTCAAAGACGCATCGCAATACACCACAAATGGTTCATTAGGATCCGGTAAAATCAAAATTAGAGCTGTCATCAATCTTCTCTTCAGCTCATTAAAACTTTCCTCGCACCGAATATCCCAAATGAACGCTTGCCCTTTGCAAGTCAACTGGGTCAAAGGTAATGCTAGCTTAGAAAACCCTTCAATGAACCGACGATAATAACCGGCCAAACCCAAAAAGCTTCGAATTTCTGTAACAGATCTCAGAGCCTCCCATTGTAGAACTGCTTCTACTTTAGATGGATCCACAGAAATACCGTTACCTGAAATCACGTGTCCAAGAAAACTCACTTCCGACAACCAAAATTCACACTTGGACAATTTCGCAAAAAGCTTCCTTTCCTTCAAAACCTGCAAAACAATACGCAAATGCTCCGCGTGCTCCTCCCGAGACTTATAATAAATCAAAATGTCATCAATAAACACAACAACAAATCGATCCAAATGCTCGTGGAAAATACGGTTCATGTATTCCATAAACACACCTGGCGCATTAGAAACCCCAAACGGCATCACAGAGTATTCATAATGACCGTATCGTGTCCTAAAAGCCGTCTTCTGAATATCTTCTTACTTCACCCTAATCTGATGATACCCGGACCTCAAGTCAATCTTACTGAGCACACAAGCACCAACTAGCTGATCCATCAGATCATCAATCCTTGGAAGAGGATAATTACTCTTGATCGTCACCTTATTCAACTGGCGATAATCAATACACAACCGCATACTTCCATCTTTCTTTTTCACCAACAAAACTGGCGCACCCCAAGGAGAAACATTAGGTCTTACAAACCTCTTTTCCAACAACTTATTCAGCTGTTTCTTCAACTCTACCAACTCAGATGCCGACATTCTATAAGGTGTCATCGAAACAGGTCTAGTACCAGGAACTAGATCTATAGAAAACTCCACCTCTCTCTCTGGAGGCAAGTCTGAAATATCCTCAAGAAACACTTCCGGAAAATCACACACAACAGGAAACACATCAAGTGAAACTTGACTGTCCACAGTTAAAGATGTAAACAATCCAAACAACTGAGCTTCATCCGCCAAAAGTCTCTTCAACTCTTTGGTAGATAAGAAACTCGAGTCTTCGTCTTCCTCAAGAGAAGGAAACCTTACCAGCTTATGGTAACAATCAAAATGAACTCGATTAAATTGCAACCAATTCATTCCCAGGACCACATCTAAACCCTCCAACGGTAAACACACTAAATCCATCTCAAAGTCTTTACCATAAATGGTCAAAGGACAACTCAAACAAACCAAAGAAGTAGTTACTGACCCCATTGCTGGAGTGTCAATAACCATCTTACCATCCATCGAAGACAACACAAGATTCAAACTCTTAGCGCACTCAGACGAAATAAACGAATGAGTCGCTCCAGTATCAATAATAGCAACTAAAGGCGTACTATTAATAAAGCAAGTACCTCTAATCAGACGATCTGCACTTGAAGTCTAAGTCCCCGCCAATGAAAACACCTTCCCACCAGTTTGAGCTTTCTTCGGGTTAGGACACTTCATACTAATGTGACCAGGTGCCCCACAATGGTAACATTTCACCACATTCTTCCTTTTACAATCATCTGAGTCATGCCCTACACCTCCACAATTAGAACACTTATCCAAATTCTTCCTACATTCGGACTGACGGTGTCCCAACTCACCACATCTATAACATCTCAAAGAATTAGACATACCTCCCCCACCTGACCTTTGATCGAAATTACCCCTTTGTTTACCTTTATCAGCTGGTATTACATACAGACCACTACGAAACTGCTGCTTCCCTTTTCTTTCACTTAAACTCTTGTAATGAGTAGAACGAGCCTTACTGTCTTCTTCAAAAATCCTACAACAATCCACCAAGTCTGCAAACCTTCGAATCCTATGATAACCAATAGCTTGCTTAATCTCAGGACGCAACCCACTTTCAAACTTAACACACTTAGAAAACTCCGCAGTCGCCACCAGCTCAACAAACTTAGCAGTATAATCAACAACAAACATATTACCTTGTTTCAGTTCCAAGAACTCAATTTCCTTCTTTCCTCTTACATCCTCGGGAAAATACTTCCTCAGAAACTCCCTGCTAAACACTTCCCAAGTAATCTCTTCCTCCTCTGCAGCTTCCAACACATGACGAGTACCAACCCACCAATCATCAGCTTCTTCCAGTAACAAGTGAGTACCCAGTCTCACCTTTTGATCCTCGTCACAATCCATCACTCGAAAAATCCTTTCAATCTCTTTCAACCAAATCTGTACACCATCAGGATCATATCTTCCTTTGAAGACAGGTGGTTTATTCTTCCTGAACTCATCATTACCCGCAGCATTCGGTGCACCCTGCACAGCCCGAGCCATAGCTTGCATCGCAGTAGCTAAAGCAGCATCGTTCCTTCCAGCCATATTCTGTTCATTTCCAATAACAGCAACTATGGTTAAACAAACCGCTCACCCAAACACAACGACCAACAAGGACTGACACCAACTGACACAGACTGGCTCTGATACCACTTAATGTAACACCCTCAATCTATACCCCCAAAAGTAAAGCAGTAAAAGAAAATTCGAAATTTCATCAGAGTATATTTAAATTATCATGGCATAGACTGGGAGAATATCACATTATATTGAAACAAAACATACAACACCTGCTCATAAAGATATGCAACAGTGGGGTAGCAATCAACAGAGGAACTCAGTTCCTTACACCCACATTTCAGATTTTAGAATAAAAGCGGAAAATCTAAAACTGAATATCATATATATATATATATATATATATATATATATATATATATATATATATATATATATATATATATATATATATATCACTGGAAAGGTTGGTCATACATCAAGTTATACATACACAAGCCAAAAGATATATATACATAATACACAATAATCACAAACGGCCTCCCTAACTACCCGGTGTCACATATCAGAGCCGACCGACAAAAGAATGAAGACCCTAGCTTCACAAAAATACCTCCAGCAACTCTAATCTGCAATGCCTCATAGGGCATTATAAAACAGCAGAAGGGTGAGAAAAACAATCATAATACAGTTGCATACAATTATATATTAACACAGAAATGCACAAATAGAATACTCTCACCACAAATGCACCACAATAAAATATAACACACACAGTTCAAGTATCAGGCATTCATCACCAATGCACATCATTCATACACAATGCACTCATCATCAACTCAATTACACATATTCCATCTCAAAAATCATATTCACAATTAACATACACAATTAATCCATGATTATGCAAATGCACAGAGACCGACACAACGACTCTATGCACATGCCATGCGGTACCGACTCTAATATTTCATGTCTCATCACCAGTTCACTCAGGAACTATTGGAACCATCGCTCGTTACATCACTGTAACTCCCCGTCGGGCATACGATGTTTCCCTGTCGCTTTCGGTCCTCTTGGTATAAGGCGCACGACGTTTATGGATTGCTTCCGGTCCTCTTGGTATAAGGCACACAATCCGATCGCTTTCGTTCCCCACATGGGCACACGATCGTCTATAACCATCGCTTTCGGTCCTCTATATTTTTAAGGCACACGATCCAATCAGATCGCTTTAAGTCCTCTTATGTTTAAGGCGCACGATGTTATAGCAGATTCCCTTTGGAACCAAACCGTCACTCAGGACGTCACAACAATGCATATCATGATGCTTGGCATACAATGACTCATGACATTTAATATGCACACATACACACATCCATAATCATGCATATTCACATCATGCAACAACACACAAGCTACACTTTACATAACAAAAGCTTATAGCATGATAACACACCAATCGCACACAATTAACGCGATAAAAGCCCGACAACCCGACTATTTTTCCAAAAACACGAATTAATTAAATCATCTTTTACTCTCCAAACCATTTTTAATAGAAAGAACTTTTCATTAGCTTTCCAACGCTTCAAACGGGGGTCAAAACGGACTTACGGTTCAAAAGTTATGAATTTTCAAAGTTTTGGATTTTTCAAAGTTTTGCCTCTGTTAATCGGTTAACCCATTTGGTTAACCGGTTAACAGAATGAAACTCACGCAAAACACTCAAATTTTTCACGTGTTAATCGATTAACACATTTGGTTAATCGATTAACACTGCTGCAGAACCACCAAAAACTCTGTTTTAATGACAGAAAAACCAACCAAACCCCGATTAAATCCCGTAGACTCATTCCAACAACTCCACCCGATTAAATACCAGTCAATGACAATTATACCAGACCTATCCAAACACCATTCAATCAATCACTCCTCAATTCACACCAAATTCCTCAATATATATCAAAAATGCAAAAGTTACAAAATCAACCAAATTCAATCAAACAATCATACTAAATCACGGCCTAACATCACTCGACTCCACTACGCGACTTAATCCGACTTTCGTCCGCGAAAACATCGATTTCTACTCGTTTATCTCATTTCGACCTATATTTGGACAACCAACAAGATTTCCACACACACACACACATAATCATACACAAATATAGTATAACCGAGTTTCGCACCCTTACCCGATTAATTCACGTTTGAAAAGTCGGTTGAATCGGTTACTAAATCCACAAGTTTTTCCTATTTTTTTCTTCTTCTCTTTCTCTTCTCTTCTTTTCTTCTCCTCTTTCTCTCTATTTTTCTATTTTCTTTCTTTTCTCTCTTTCTTACTACTTTTCTATTTTTAAACAAAAATCAAAATATCTAACCACTCAAAAGACCAAAATACCCCTACACTCAAATTTCTCACAAACGTTCCCAAAACGCGACAAAATATAATCACGATGAAAAATAACATATTTTCATATAAAAGTCAGAAATAAAATAATATAATAATAAAATAATAAAAAACGACTCAATTAAATAAAAATACTAAAACTGGGGCGTTACAACAACGATACTGATTTTAAGTTAGATCGATGACTCTAGGGACCTTTTGTTAGAACCTTGGAGTTAATGGCTATGTAGTATTGGTCTGCGAGGTATTTTCCTCGTTGGGATGATACGAGAACCTAACCTAGAAGAGATCATCTTGTGGGTATTACTGTCCGATGAGCCTTCATCACGACAGTGACGTTCTCAAGAGGGATCCCTAACTCTAGGAACCTATAAACCGTAGAGCCTACCCGTGGGGTTTCTTTAATCAGAGGTACCAGTTTTTTACTCGTCATTCAGAATGACCTAAAAACACAATGAACCTATGATCCTGAGTTTTACATTGCATTTTCCTTGCATATCAAAAATGACAAAAATATCATGCATCAACATTTCATTAGCATGCATTTCATATTATTTTTCAAAATAAAAACTCATCCACCTTTTACCCATTACCGGCAGGCTGACTTCCTGACATATATATCGAATCATAAAGGATATGAATGAAGAGAAAAAGAGGAGAAGATCCTCTTTTGTCATCCTTGAAATATTTAAATATTAATACAGTATCGACTAAATTTTATTCTACTAAATAAAATCAACTATATGAGTCAATTTTTGCTATAGAGAGAAAATAATTCTTCCTAAAAAAATTTTCTTAGATAATAATATTCTTTGGAAAAAAATCTTCATGATAACATTCTTTTGAAAAAAATATCTTCATAATAATATTCTTGCTATATTTTTTTACTTAACTCATCAAAGTTCAATGAAAAAAAAAATGTTACTATTCTTGGACTTACCCTTTTGGCACAATTTAAAAACCAAAATGTTATCAAACCAACCGACAGAACACAAAAACAACAACGGATTCAATTTTTAGGGTTTGCGAGGGTTTAAGCTTTTTCACACTTCCAACAACCCTACTACCATTCCCAAATCACCATGGCTTTCAAAACTAACCAAAACGAAAACGAAGAAGAAAAAGCAAAATACACAGTAGAACAAGAACAAGACGATGACGACGACGAAGAAGAAGAAGTAGAAGAAGTGTGGGACGATTGGGAAGGAGATGACGGAGATTCAGACTCTGATTTCCTCTGTCTCTTCTGTGATTCCAATTTCGATTCCTGTACCTCCTTGTTCCAACATTGCGCTTCGATTCACCACTTCGATTTTCATGCTGTTAGAAATTCTCTGAACTTGGATTTCTATGCTTCCTTCAAGCTCATTAACTATATTCGCTCAAAGGTAACCAACTAATCACACTTTTTTTAAAATGTTTTCCTGCTGAGAAATTGCGAGAAAGTAAGAGAAAATTGAAGAAAGGGCACAAAAATTATAATTAGTGTAGTTTGATGTTGAGATGTTGAGGATTGAAGAAATTTAATTGAAGGCTGTATTTTGAAATTTAGATATAACAATTACTTAGCATATAATTTAAGGGATTTAATGCTGGTGATTTTGTGCTGGAACCAATATCGATCATAGAATAGCATTGAAATTGGTTAGTATATAGAGTGTTTTTCACTAAAACCAATACCACCATATTGATGGTTGGCATTTTAACACCATTCCTCAGCTTCCCAAAGTTGTCAAAGTAAAGAATGGTGCTTTTTTTTTCCAATGGAATCACAAAATTTATATAGTTAATTTGTGAGATGTACTATAGGGTTAAGTGAGACTCATTTTAGAAATTTTAATGGATTGTATGGATATTTATAAAATGTAGTTGAGTTGATTATATTATTGAGAAATGTAAAATAGTATAAAAAAAATTAAGTGAGACCCATTTAAAGAACTCAAATGGGTTTGATGGATCTCATTGGGTTCTAATTCTAAGCTATGCAACACTGATTCTGACACTAACACTTGGACACCGATAATCTAAAAAATATTTTCATCAAAATTAATGTATTTAATTCTTAGTTGGTTACTTCATTTCAACATGTATATAATATGTTTAACCTTTATAATACGCTTCAACTTCAACATGTATATGTTTAACCTTTTTAGATGTGTGAGATTTGTTAAAAAAGTGTATATATGTGATCAAATATAGAAAAAACAATTTTTTGAAACCCTTGTCTGAATTGCCTGACACGTGTTGTATGAGTGTCATATGGCTGTTGGATATTGATTCAAAGAGTGTCAAAGTAAAGAAAAAAACCATTTTTTTGGAACACTTGTCTGACTTTTCTGACACGGGTTGTACGGTCGTACCGACGTGTTGGACACTGCTAAACCACTTACTTCTAGAGGTGTCTGTGTTTGTGTCCGTGCTTCATAGATTCCAATTGATGACATTAGAGTTTGATTTAATTTATTTAGGTTAAAAGTAGGATGGATTTAAAATAATCTATGTTTGAATGTATTCACTTAAAAGTGAATTGAAGCGTAAAAAATTGAGGCTTAAAATCACGTTTGGAGGAGGCTAAAGCTCTGAATCTCAGCTTTTTAGTTAGAATAGATTTTGAAGTCAAGAATAGTTATGCTTGATAGCACCTAAATATCAAAATCAATTTTATGTTTCTAGAATCACTTTTGCCTCTCACCAAAGTGAAATCAAATATACACACAAAGTTCACTCTCTTTACTGGTTGACGATAAAGTAAAAGCAGAAAATGTATTCTTTTTTTTTTTTTTCTCTTTTTTGACAAATTTACCCAATATTCTTAATCATGTTATTATTAGGGAAAAGAAGTTCTAGCTTTGTTTTATTTTCAGCTGGTGAACAATTTTTTATATGTTAGTATTTTGTATATTAAGTACTATATAGGAGATTTCAATTGTGACCGTAAGTGTGTGACTTGGCTAAAAGTTGATCTGTTCTTTTTTCAACTAGGTATCAGAGAACAGTTGTTGGGCTTGTGGGTTAGCTTTTCAGTCCAAACACGATTTGCAGAATCACTTGCATGATGTAATAGACCTCAATGCTATTACGCCTTTGTGGGATGATGATAGATATCTAAAACCTTTCATGCAAGATGATTCATTGTTGTACAACTTTGGTGAATTTGAAGAAGGAGAAGATGAACAAATTTCAATCATGGATGAAGATCTTGTGAGGGATTTGAAAACCGCTTTAGAAACAAACGGTGTTGATCAAGATGTCGTGAAAAATTTAGTAGTTAATGACCATGCAAATGATGTTTGTAAAAGAAAGGAGACAGCTTCTGTTTCAGATGAGCATTCAAACTTGCCCAGCTCTTCAACTAAGGAGCTTGTTAATGGTAAGGACTCAAGAGGATGTGTTTCATCTATTGATAAGGATCCAGAAGAAGGGTCTTTGATGGGTAACCCTCATAATCACATTGCAAAGCATATTAAGAAGGTTAATGAAAGTTATTTTGGGTCTTACAGTTCATTTGGCATCCACCGAGAAATGTTAAGTGATAAGGTATAAAATGTACTTCTCTTTCTTTAGGTTTTAACAGATGGTGTTATGGAATTTTTTTTTTTGAAAATTTGAAGTTCTTTTTGACTAAATTATTATTGATTTATTAAAGTCACAACTAATTTTATGCAGGCTAGAATGGATGCTTATGGTCAAGCAATTTTGAAGAATCCCTCTTTACTAAATGGTGCTGTCGTTATGGATGTAGGTTGTGGAACTGGCATCCTAAGGTGAGAAAGAAATACCCGACTTTTGTGAAATCTTGGTTCAATTTACGATCTCTCTCTTCCCCTTATAGATTCTAATGTAACTAACTAAACCGACAACTTTCTAATTAACTCTAATCCGATTCCCATATATTTTAAAGGGTCTTGTAATAACAAATTTTATTGTATGGTAATAACAGAAGCCACTAATCTTGTTTACATACAAACTCAAATTGATAGTTACCGTTTAAGCTTTTTTTGTCCATTTTAGGAAGTAATGATTATGATATACAACACAGTTATGAAGTGTGTATCCAGGATTCGGCGCTATAAATTCACATTTCATATTTGATTGCTCGATCATTTGTAATTTTCTGACATTGTTATATTATTATTTGTTTTAGCCTTTTTGCAGCTCAGGCGGGGGCTTCGAGGGTCATTGCAGTTGAGGCTAGTGCGAAGATGGCAGCAGTGGCATCTCGGGTATAAATTACCTGCTTGGTAGCTTCTTTAGAAACTCTTCGACTGCATGCCTATCTCCTTGCTCACTTTGTTTTCCTTCAAATTTAATTCAGGTTGCAAAAGATAACAGTCTCTTGTTGAGTAAAAACGAAACTAGAGTCAATGGCAACCAGAAAGGAGTTGTAGAAGTGGTTCATGGCATGGTTGAAGAAATTGACAAAATTGTTGAACTTCAGCCTCATAGTGTTGATGTACTGTTAAGTGAATGGATGGGATATTGCCTGCTGTATGAATCCATGCTTGGTTCAGTGCTTTATGCACGTGACCGGTATTTGAAGCCTGGGGGTGCCATTCTTCCCGACACAGCAACTATTGTGAGTCCCTCTGCTATCATTCCACTTCAGAACTATTTAATTTTTACCAACATTGTCAATAGCGTCATAGCGTTGTAGCGAAGTGGCCCTTGGTCGTTGCAGCACATGCAGTAGCAGCGATGGTACACTATTTTATTTGAGGTTTAATAAACTCCATTTCTCTTCATAGTTTGTTGCAGGATTTGGAAAAGGAGGTACGAGTCTTCCATTTTGGGAGAACGTGTGTGATTTTGACATGTCTAGCATTGGGGAGGAGCTTGTTACAGATGCCGCCCGATATCCTATAGTTGATGTTATAGACCATCAAGATTTAGTTACCAGTTCTACTATTCTTCAGGTTTGTGCCTTTTGTGTAATGTGAATATGTTACAAGACATTATATTAGTGAATTCTCTATCCTTTTTGGTATTTAACTCCATGCATGCAACCATTATGGGAATCTTGTATGTTGTAAGTTTCTTATATTTGATTTTAGCTGTATATATAGATTTAATGTGCTAAATTGTGTGTTTTTTTATCCTTTCCAGACCTTTGACTTGGCTACCATGAAGCCCGATGAAGTGGATTTCACCGCAACTGCTTCTTTGGAACCCAAATCGAGCACTTCAGAAAACGGAAAAACACATTTGAATTCTAAAACGTGTTGCTGGTGTTATGGAGTTGTCCTATGGTTTGATACTGGATTTACAACTAGATTCTGCCGGGAAACACCGGCTGTGTTGTCAACATCCCCTTACACTCCAAAAACACACTGGTCACAAACAATCTTAACTTTCCGGGAACCTATTGCCATTGGATCGGGTGAAGATAATGCGAGAAAACCAGAAACGATTGGCACTGAAGTCTACCCTGCTGCGAAGATTGATCTGCGTGTCAGCATTGTCCGCTCTACTGAGCATCGCAGCATTGACATTTCCATGGAAGCTGCTGGTGTAAGTTCTGATGGCCGGAGACGCAGTTGGCCTGCTCAACTTATTTCTCTGCAGTAGGATGCAATGCAGTATGCATCACATGCTATCTAAGCAACACAATTTTGAATTGTTCCTGTTTTAGTCTCATACACATTGATTTTCATTTTTATTTATTGTAAAAGAGCCACTTGGTGTTCCTCAGCTAGAATTTTCTGTCCTGTTGTGTTTTGTTGGGTAAAATCTAACATTGATTTGAAGCTCTTCTATTTAAACCCCCCTCAAGGATTAAGTTCCTCAAGAATTTAAAACAGATATGTAATTTTTGTTATTTAGTTGTTTTATTTTGTAATTTATTTTAATTTCAGACTTTTGTTTTTTTTTTTCTATTATTATTATCATTAAAATTACATGAAAAATATTATTTATGGTGTCACATCATATAAAAAAGAGAGACAATGAATATTTTATAAAAACCAAAAATCCAATTTTCTTAACAATTTTTCAAAACCGATATATCTCATGAGAGTTAGTGCACTCTTCATATAGGAGAAAAAGAGTATAAAAAAACATAATTCTCAATTTGATAGTTATTACTGGTAAGATTTAGAACTAGAAGAGTTTGTCAAATGTGATTTTTAAGTGCAGAACTGAATTAAATAGGCATATTTGAACAATAATAAAGCACCTAAAATAAATTTATTTACATTCATAAGAATTATAAACCAAAATTCTAACTTTTATATAAAACAAGTTTCATATAAAAAAATTATAACTCACGATATTATCACCAAAAATAGTTAATTTGAACAATAAATACAACATAAAGTCTTAAACTTTGACATATATTTTATCATGAAATAAGTTAAATTAAAATTTCCTATAAATATAGAGTTGTAAATATTTTAACTATCTTTTATATAGCCTTCATGATATTTTTGGTTATTTATAACTTAAAATATGATTGAGTCTTTATATTAATGGAGGCTAAGGGAGAATATGACTATTAGATATATTTAGTAGTTGTATTTTAATTTGTATTTTTTAATATTAATATTTTAAAAATTTGTATAGTTTGTTGTATTTTATGAACAAATGGTTTAAGATGTTTCAACTTCTTTAGAATATCTTAGGTCAATCTTGCAATCGTCGCATCAACTTCAATCAGACCATTTATTTTGTAACGGTAAATGTACTCCACATAATCCTTAAATCATCATTGATCTTCAACTCAAACTTGCTAAATTGTATCTCAACATCAACCGAATTACCATCTACCTTGACATCAATCAGTTTAATGTCATCTTTGACATCACCCAGTTTAACACCATCCTTCACTTCACTTCACTCCAGTTAACATCCATATACGGACACAATACCTTTGCAGAAAGTATCAGAGTTGACCATATCTACAGTTAATCATAATAGCAAAAACAAATGTAATATTCAAATTCAACTTTAGAACAATCCCAAAGTGCATATCTGGAACACATGCAATCTAATCTGGAAGTGTATCTTCGGACTCAACATTCATTTTATGATAGCTAAACCAGATAACAATTAACAATGAAGAAGGAAATGCATTACCTTGAATTCCAACTTCTTTTTCTTCTTTTGATGTGATAAAACACAAGAATGATGTTTTTGAGTGCAAAAGTTGATTGAGAATGGAATGATGTTTTTTAAGAGTTTTGAGAGAAAAATGTATTTTGATCACAAGAAAGAAGAACATAGAAGGTGATGTTTTATTCAATTTTCCGCTTGACAATTTTAAAAGTACATCTTTGAAATTGTCATTGAGGTTTGAATGTGAATAAATGCACCTTTAAGAAATAAATACACCTTCAGAGATTATTACGAAAATGCATTTTCGGTTTAAACCTTTCACAAATATGGAGATGCATTTCGAACAATTTTTTTTTTTTACAAAAAAGTCTTACTTACAATGTCTTTTATGAATATGTATTTTTAAAATATAAAAAATACAAACTCAAATTTCTAAAGGGTGATTCTTCACCCCATGGGATAAAAAAAAGGATTTTTTAATGTACTCTTTATGTTTCTTAGCCACCATATATGAAATTATTTAAATGTCCCTAGTTTTCGGATATGCATTTTTGGACGCACCAAATTCTGAATGAACGTTGAAATATTTTAGAGATGTATCTCCTTAATCAATATCTTTCTATTAAAAACTAAGTACCTGGAATTACCATATTTAACCCCTTGATTATCAACAGTAACTATTCTAATTCCAGGGCCATTTTAGTCCGTCAAAAAAATTTTCAATTCCTGTTCATCCTGCATTAATTATTGCTGACGTGGCAAACTATAATTTTTTTGGTTTCTTTACAATTAATTTACAATTACAATAAAAATAAATAAAATTATTGGAAGTTTAAGGGACAAGTGACATTGGAAGTTTAAAAGTTCATTGGAAAAAGTTATTCACATACGTTATTTAAGTAGTAGAATATACTAAATCAATATCTTTCATTACTTCCATATTTGTAACCTCTGAACCGTAAGAACCCCTTTGTATTCTAATGCTCATATTTCATCTCTCCCTTTGATCATGGTGTTCTTTATTCTAACCTAAATGTGACGATTGTATCATGTTTTGTATTATTTCAGAGTTTTGGTAAGCTATGGCGCGACCGATTGAATCCATCAGGGATATCGATGATACAAAGGATTTGTGGAAAATAGCTGTTCGATGCAAACATCTGTGGAGTGTCACGAGTTCCTCCAACAAAGAGCATTTGGAGATGGTTTTACTTTATTCAAATGTATCATATTTGTTTTGGTGTTTTTACTGCATTGCATGTTTAAAGATATCATAGTTGTTTTGGTGGTTTTACTGCATTGCATGTTTAAAGAACATCAATATATATCTATTAATCGATTTATTTGAATCTAATGTAAACATTTTAAATTTCGGCCTGTAGGCTGATATGATTCAAGTGATTGTTCCGCCACATTTAGTTTCGAAGTACAAAACAGAGCTGGCTGTTGGAAGTTCATACATTATGCAGAATTTCAAGGTTTCGCAAAATGACTTTTCTTTTAAGTCGACCACTCATAAATTCAAGTTGGTGTTTTGTGGATCCACCTCTGTTAAGAAAACTGATTTGCCCGATATCCCTGTAAATTATTTGAACTTACTGGACTTAGCATCCATATTGGATGGACGATTCCAAGCTGATCTTTATCAAAAGTACAGCCTTTGAAGTATGAAAGTTTAAGATACCCGTTTGCAGAAGAAGTAGAAGAAGACATTGTTATAATTTTTTTTCTTATGCTTGCTGAATAACATCAAATATTGTGAAGTCCCTTTGTTTTCCTTGGCTAGGCAATTAACCTATTTATTGAATATTGAGTAGATGGTGGCGTGTAGGGTGAATAATAATATCTATGATGCAACTATAAGCACTCAATGGAAAACGTGTATACTCATAAAGTCATGATTGCTTTGGGTTTCCAATAAAGAGTAAGGGCATTGTAATAATTTGTGGGTTAATATTTAATTTGGAATACTAACAGTTAGAAGTTTTATTTTTCATTTTAATGGGTGTTAAATTTGGTATACTACCTGTATACCATGCATACCCGTGAATGAATATATATATATATATATATATATATATATATATATATATATATATATATATATATATATATATATATATATATATATATATATATATATATATATATATATATATATATATAATATAAGATGTAGTTATAGAAATATAGTTTTCCTAATATATTCAATTAAATTATTATATAAGATGATGTGATTAGAAATATAGTTTTTCTAATATATTCAATTAATTTATTATAGAAATATAAGATGTAGTTATAATTGAAATTAAACAACATACTAAATAAAATATTTGCTTTTACGTAATAGTGAGACATTTCTAAAGTAATTGAATCAAATGATTATAGATATTATAGGTTGATTTTAAATATATGCAGCAAATCCTTAAAATTAACTTTTGTATATTCTAAACATATCTATAATTTCATCGTTTATTTATTTTTTATAAAAATTATCAAAAAAAATATTTGTTTTAGGTTTTTTTTTAATATTGATCCTTAACGAATCTCTTCCATATTTATTTTTATATATTTATTAATAGAAATTTTTGTTATATGTTTTTTATATTAATCAATAGAATATAAAACATGGGTCATGTTTCTTTTAATATTACATTAAAAATAACGTGTTTAGTATATAATTGCAAACTTTTGTTTAATATTATTTAATATTTATTAATATTAAATATTTCCCCATTTTTTATGTATAATTGTCAAATATTTACCCGTGTTTTTAATACATTCACTTATCACAAGTAAAATTTATTTTTTTATTCATTCAATAATTAATGTATTTGGATTATATATATATGAACTAAATATATTAATCCATTATAAACCTATAAAAATAAAAGTACCTGGATTAACCACAATTAACCTTCTGATTACAAACATAAACTGTTCTAATTTCAAAGATAAAATAGACTAATCCTTGCTGAAATAATATTGTTCCGGACTGGGCCGAGGACCTGTTCCACATCCGAACAGGCCCAGCCCACACTCTCTGAGGCGGCCCATACGAAGGACTTAGTCAAGCCAGTGTCGGGCAAGTGTCACACCACAGTGTCGGGCACAAATGGCGTAGAGCTTCGGGCAGAAGCATTGAGCCTTCCCCGGAGTTCTCCCCTCCTCGACACGAGGACGTTGCTCTCGCGAGGAGTCATCTCCGTCCACGCAACAAGTCCTCCCGCGATGACACGTCTCTCCCCGACATGCAAGAGTCTTCCCCGCGAGGACACGTTCTCACGTAACCGCTCCACTCCCGATGGAATCGGTCTGCCCTAATTTCGGAGATCTAGGAACGGTTACCCCAGGGCGAAGACCACGTGCTGGTCTTCACTACGCCACGTAAGCCCTGGCAGTTACTTGGATTGGGCCTGGCAATCCAGCCCAATGCAAGTAACCGTTGGCCCCGCGTTGGGGGCTCTATAAATACCCTCTCACTTGAGAGGGTCAGGTTACACATTTTCTTACTCTCACTTCTGTACTTGCCTTTTCTCTGACAACCACCTTACTTGAGCGTCGGAGTGCCTTGCAGGTACACCCCCCCGGCCGTCTTTCAACCTCACCGCAACTAAAGTTCAACAGACGTCGTTGGCCACCAGAAACTGTCTGATCCAGGTACGATCAGCGGCGCCGTCTGTGGGAAATCATAAGCTTCCCCGTTTTTCTGCTCGATAAACCAAAGCTTTCTCCATTCATCACCAACATGGCCAATCCGACAGTTAACCAGGCTCTGGACACCGTGCTCGCACAATTTGAGAACGGGAACCACCGTGAGGACGTCGTCATCCTCAACGGCGGCGAAGGCGACATAAGAGACGGACATACCTCCTCCCCGGACTCCCAAGATGTGGCTTACAACGCCGCCCGCCAGGACGATCAGCACGCCGTTCTCCAGCCAGTTGCTCCGCCGCCCAATGCGGACCCGAGCACCGTGGCCCTGTTTGCATTGATCAACTAGACCAATCAGCTGATCGCACAGCAGAACACCAGAATTGAAGCCTTGGAGCAAGGACGGGCACAACGATCTTCCCCGCGAAGACATCGTCGCCCCCCGTCACCTCGTCGTTCTCCTTCCCCGCGAAGGACCCCTTCCGAAGATTCTCGGACCCCGTTGCCGGTACGCCAGGGTCGCCGACCGCGTCTCGAGCACCCCCAGCCGACGATCTCCCAGAAACGTCCTCGTTCCCCGCCTCGGAAGGAACCCAGGGCCTCCACCACCTCCAAGAAGTCCAAGCAGACGAAGAAAGACCAAAGAACCGTTCGAGGAACTCCCCTCCACGACACCATCGATCACCTTCGAGATCCCCGGCTGGTAGCGACGACGAGGACCAAAGGACTCCTTTGTCGTGGGAAATTATGAACGCCCCAATCTCTGCGGACATGGAGAAACCCCCACCATTGGGGACCTATGACGGGCTGGCCGACCCTGATGACCACGTGGAGAGTTTCGAAGCAATGCTCGACTTTTGAAATGTCAGGGGAGCCATCAGGTGCAGGCTGTTCCCCACCACCTTGCGGAAGGGAGCCATGACCTGGTACAAGGGTCTGGAACATGGGTCGATCACGTCATGGAAGCAACTGAAGCTACGCTTCACTAAACACTTCACCGCGTCTCGTCGACACCCGAAGACGGAGGCTGCCCTAGAAAGCATCTTCCAAGGGAGGAACTAATCAATCCGAAACTACATCGAGAGGTTCAACAAAGAAGCCGTCGAGGTCCATACGACCGATGACATGAAGAAATATTTAATTATCCATGGACTGCATGCCGGGCCTGACTTTTCCAAATCCATAGGCCTCCGAAGACCCCGACGTCTCGAGGACCTTCTCGCTCGAGCCCAGAAGTACATCGAACTCGAGGAGACCGAAGCAGCTCAGATCGCTCTTGAGACGAGACGTAGAGAAGGCCCCCGCGGCTACAAAGATGAAGACTCTTCTCCCCGACGAGGAGGAGAAAAGAAGAAAGAGAACCGCAACCGTGATCCTCGAGAACCGCGCGGACCGGCTGGCCGATTCACGGAGCACACCCCGCTTAACACTCCCCGGTCTCGAATCCTCTCCGAATGCCAGAATTCCAAGTTTGTAAAAGGAGGAGTTCGCTTCTCGAAGCCCGCTGCTCCCAAATTAAACGTTGACAAATCAAAGTACTGCAGGTTCCACCGGAGCCACGGGCATGTGACCGAAGATTGCATCCATCTCAAGGATGCAATTGAGATTATCATCAAAGAGGGGCACTTGAAGAAATATGCCCAAAAGAACGACCTTCCTCGTCCGAGTTCACGGGAAGCGCAGAACGTCGAGGAGACAACACCTCCTCCCAGCGACAACCAGCTTCAGGTCGCCCTCAGCGTCACTCGACCCGAGGACTTCTTCGTTTCCCCGATCATTGAGGGCGAAGAAGCAATCCGCAACATGTGGGCGACCTTCCCCGACGAGGACCCCGTCACTGCCCGCAGTACCTGGGAAGACTTCCCCAAAGCAATGGTCATCTCCGGAGGTGGTCCCGAGAAATTATCGGTTGGATCAATCAAGCGAAAGTTTGACGAACTGGAGTCCGCGACATCGGCGAAGGCGACCACCCTCGAGAAAGTGCGGGGAAACTCCAATCCCATCACTTTCTACCTCAAGGAACTCCCCGGGGGAGCACCAAACGCCACTATTCCCCTCCTGATCAGGGCGCAGATGGCGAACTTTGACGTTCGAAGGATCCTAGTCGACCAGGGGAGCTCGGTCGACAACATGTACGCCCATCTGTTCTGGACCCTCCAGCTCGACGAGAAGCACCTGACCCCGTACGTCGGCTCAGATCTACAGGGGTTCAATGGAACCACCACCAGACCATGGGGTTACATGGAGCTAATGGTTACATTTGGGGCCAAAGACACTGCCCGACAGGTGAAGATCCGTTTCCTGGTGGTCGACTGTCTGTCCCTTTACAACTGTATCCTCGGGAGGACCACCCTGGCTGAACTTACGGCGGTACCATCAACGGTCCACCTCAAAATAAAGTACTACACGACCAGGGGACGAGTAGTGACGATGCACGGGGACATCGACGCGGCCAGAAGATGCTTTGACGCCGCCATCAAAGGTCTAAGTTCCATCGGCCCCAAACCCAAGACCGTGGCCAAGCCACCCCAGGATGCCGAACAGGTACCTCTCCCGCGCGTCAACGCTGTCGACCTCGACAACAGGTTCTCCGGCGAGCTCGACGAAGACAGAGTCGAAGATCTCAACCACCAGGCGGAGAACAACGGGCAGCCTCTTCACCCAGTGCGCCCCATCCTAGATGGAGACTTTGAGCTCGTGTCCCTCGGGGACGATCCAGACCGCAACGTGAAGATCGGCGCCGGGATCCCTGACCTGGCAAAGGAGCACCTGAAAGCATGTCTAAGGGAGAATGCTGACCTCTTTGCGTGGAGCGCATCCGAGATGCCTGGCCTCGACCCCGAGGTGGCTTGCCATCAGCTCAGTGTAGATCCGGCCGCTAGGGCCATAGCACAACGTAGGCGCAAGCAATCTCTCGAGAAAGCGGAGGCTGCTGAAAAAGCTGTAAAAGACCTCCTAGAGGCAAATTTTATTTCGGAAGCCAAATACATGACATGGCTGTCCAACGTTGTACTTGTTAAAAAGAATAATGGAAAATGAAGAATGTGCGTTGATTATACTGATCTTAACCGGGCTTGCCCGAAAGACTGCTACCTCTTGCCTAACATCGACCAACTGGTCGACAACTCTGTAGGTTACAAACTACTATCCTTCATGGACGCTTACTCGAGATACAACTAAATTCCCATGGACAAGGTCGACAAACAACACACGGCCTTCATGACCCCGTCGGGCAACTACTATTACAACGTAATGCCCTTTGGTCTGAAGAATGCCGGTGCGACCTACCAACGGATGATGAACAAGGTTTTCTGAGTTAAAATCGGCGACATGCTCGAAGTCTACATGGACGACATGATCGTCAAGTCTGCAGATGAAGTCGACCACGCCGCGCACCTCAAGAAGGTGTTCGACACGGCGAGGAGGTGCCGCATGAGGTTCAATCCCGACAAGTGCACCTTCGGCGTCCGGGCAGGAAAGTTCCTCGGATTCTACCTCACAGAACGAGGAATCGAGGCAAACCCCGACAAGTGTATGGCTTTCTCCGAGCTCCCTACCCCGGACTCAAAGAAGTCGATACAATCATTGAACGGGATGCTCACCGCCCTTTCCCGTTTCGTCACCAAATCCGCGCAGCACGCACTCCCATTTTTCAAACTTCTTCGACAAAAAGCGGAGTTTGATTGGAGCGAGGAATGCGAGCAAGCACTCGTACACTTAAAACAAGTCCTGTCGCAACCCCCGGTCCTCTCACGACCTGAGAACGGGGAGACACTCTTCTTATATCTTGCGATCACGAGTGAAGCAGTCAGCGCCGTCCTTATTCGGGAAACCTCGGACGGACAGAAGCTAGTCTACTTCACGAGCAAAGCCCTCCAAGTCCCCGAGCTCAGATATCAGCAGATTGAGAAAGTCGCCCTGGGCCTCGTCACCGCGGCCAGGAGGCTACGCCACTACTTCCTCGCCCATACCGTCATTGTAAGGACCGAACAACCTATTAGACAGCTCCTCGGACGACCGGACATGGCGGGGAGGATGCTCAGGTGGTCACTCGAGCTCGCCGAGTTTGACATCTAATACGAAGGGAGAAAAGCCCTGAAGGCACAGGTACTGGCGGACTTTGTAGCAGAGATGACCGTCCCGGAACCCTCGACTGACGGGTCACAGAAATGGACGATCTATGTCGACGGAGCATCCAGCCCGAAGGGAAGCGGGGCAGGCATCATCCTCGAAAATGAGGAAGGCATCCTGATCGAGGTATCCCTCAAACTATCCTTCCCGACATCGAACAACCAAGCCGAATACGAGCCCTTCCTCGCAGGACTCCGGCTGACCGAGGACCTCGGCGCCAAGGAGGTCAAACTTTTCACCGACTCCCAACTCGTAGCCTCGCAAGTCCGAGGAGAGTACCAAGCCAAGAATGACAGCCTCATAGAATACTTGGCCTTGGTAAAAGAAAAGATGAAAAAGTTCACCTCCGCGGAAGTAACTCACATCCCCCGCGAGCACAATGCCCGAGCAGATGTCCTGTCGAAGTTGGCGAGCACAAAGAAGAAAGGCGGGAACAAATCCGTCATACAAGAAGTGTTTTCCCGCCCGAGCATCGATAAACTGGCCACGGTTTCGAACATCAACGCCATAGGGGACAACAACTGCTGGATGACCCCGGTATACGAATACCTCACGACGGGCCAACTGCCCGAAGATCCCAAAGAAGCAGGAATGGTCAAGAGGCGGGCGTGCTCGTACACTATAGTCGAAGATAAGCTATACCGGCGAGGGTTCTCTATCCCCCTCCTCAGATGTGTCGAGGAGACTAAGGTCCCCGGCATTCTCCAGGAAATCCACGAGGGAATCAACGCCCAGCACCTCGGTGACCGCTCATTAGCCCGTAAGGCGCTTCGAGCGGGATACTACTGGCCCACCATGCAACAAGACGCCAAGGAACACGTCAAGAGGTGCGAGAGATGCCAATGACACGGGGACATGCACCTCGCTCCTCCCAGCGAGCTCAAAACGCTATCCTCCCTATGGTCGTTCGCTTGGTGGGGAATGGACATCCTTGGCCCCTTCGTCGTAGGATCATATCAAAATAAATACCTCATCGTCGGGGTGGATTACTTCACGAAGTGGATCGAGGCAGAAGCATTGGCCAAAATCACGGCCTTTAACATACTGCGTTTTTACAAGAGAAACATCCTCGCCCGATTTGGCGTGCCTCAAGCCATCGTCACCGACAACGGGACACAGTTCACTGACAAGAACTTCCAAGACTTCGTCACCAAACTGGGCACGAAGCAGCACTTCATGTCGGTCGAGCACCCCCAAACGAACGGGCAGGCTGAGGCGGCGAGCAGGGTAATCCTCCGAGGATTGAGACGCTGATTAGGCGACGCCAAACAAAGGTGGATCGAGGAGCTACACAGCGTTCTCTGGGCCTAGCGAACGACCCCACACTCCACGACCGGGGAGACCCCTTTCCGTTTGACCTACGGAACGGAAGCAGTGATCCCCGTGGAGATCAGGGAACCCTCGAGGAGGACAGAAGCCCCCCTCGACGGGGACGCGAACAATGAAGCCTTGAGGGAAGAACTCGACTTCGTCGAGGAAACACGCTCGGGCGCTTCTCTCCGAGAAGCGTCACTTAAATAAAAAATAACACTACGTTATAACGACAAAGTTATCAAACATGATTTTCAGGTAGGCACCCTCGTCCTACGCAGGAACCAGAAGGACTCGCGAGAAGGCAAACTCGTCGCGAACTGGGAGGGTCCGTACCGCGTCCGCGGGAAAACGGGGACAGGAGCCTACTTCCTTGAAAATCTGCACGGGGAAGAACTTGCTCGACCATGGAATGCTGAGAAGCTCAAACAGTACTACAGTTAAGCACTGCCCGCGACTCACTAGCACCGCGATCACGGGGACACGCTTAGGTACGAGCGCGGCACCCCTATACAGAACACGATGATCAGAGACCGCATTGTGTATGCGCGAGGACCTTTGATCCGACGGGGATACCTCGATCGAGGCCACCGTCGTTGTACCAATTAGGCAGAACACCCAGCTCGCGATGGGAAGTTCATGCCACGAAGCTAAGACCTCGACCGAGCTCTTAGCCTCGTTGAAGGTCGGAATACGCCTTCGGCCGCCCGACCAGCTCTCCACGCGGTCAGGGACTATCAAGGTCGAGCAAATCCCAAAGCTTTATTAGGCAAAAATAAAGTATAACAAATAATACATCACACACAATTCAAACTATGCAAACAATACTAGCAAGTAAACAAGGGTACATTAAAACGGGCAGAAGCCCAGTGTACAAATATTACAAAAACGTCAAAAAGCCCCTGGCACATATGCCGGGCACAAATCATTACAAAGAGAACGGCGCGCAGGCCAAACAACCAAAAGAACTACACAACTATATCATCTTTGACCCGCCCTCCATCTTCCTCCTGCCCCTCCTCTGGAAGATTGAGCTTGTCGTCGACCACACGAAGGAACGGGTCGATTCTGTCGAGCACCAGCGGAACCCCTGGATTCTCAGCGCCGATCTGTTCCACGACATTCTTGAAACCTATCTCTAGAGCTTCCAGGCTATCCGTCTGAAGCTCCCGAATCTTGCCAATCAGAGCGGCGCGGTCAACAAAGTTTTTCTCCACGGGGGACTCATTTTCCGCGGGACGGACATCAGCCTCCAACTCCTCGACCTTTTCTCGAGAGCGATCAAGCTCCTCTTGGGTCGCCTTCAGGGCAGATTTGACCTCGTTCAGCTCGCGGAGGGTATTGGCATGGCTCTCGCACTCGACCTGGGCCTTCAGCAGATCAGCCGCAACCTTATTCTTCTCCTTCTCGAGGGCCGTATAGTCGTCTTTCAGCTTCTGTAGCACAGAGGAAGAGGGGGCCCCGTCATTCAATATCAAGGCAGTCTCAAAGACCCGCATCATGGCCGCAAGGTCCTCGACAAGCGCCTCTCTCCTGGCCGCCCCGTCCATACCCAGAACCGCCTTCACCTCGGCATCAGCGATGACAGAGGGGCTTCCCCCGAAGAAATTCCACTGGAGATGGCAAGTGGGCATCTGAAACTTCTCCGGCGAGACAGGGTCCACGAGATCCACGAGGACAGGCCCCTCGGTCCTTGCTTTCTTGGCGGGGGTGCTCTCCGGGGGAGGAGACTGACTGCACTGTGGCGAGGAAGAACCACTCGCCGTTCCAACCGGCGCTGCAGTCTGGATATTCTCTCGGACACGACTCTTGGTACGCTTGGGTGCCCGCTCGGTGGCCAACTTCATGATACGCTCGGTGGCGTTAGACATTTGAGCTGCAAGAAAAAACAAGGAAAGAGTTAGCACAAAGACAAGGCTAAAGAAAGGCCCGAACAGGGCGAGGAAATCCCACCTAAGAACCTCTTGGCCTCGCCGGGAGACTTGCATTCGAGGAGCCCCCGGGTGTTTATATAGCGAGCCTCTCGCACAACCCTCCCTTGGGAGTCGAGGAGTAACTTTCCATCCCTACCAACACATTCTGCCCGGTTGAAACCATTGACAAAGGCGACCAACGTGGCATACGCCCCCTGTCATCCTCCGACAGCGCGCTATGTTTCACGACGTAATCCTCGGTGCCGAGCGCGAAGTGGGCGTCCTCCCACTCCAGGGGACACTTGGACACGAACCTCTCTCCCCCGGATCCGTCGGGCACAATGTCATAAAGTGTACCCACAGCCGAGTGCGTCGCGGGCATGACATAGTAGAACCTTCTCTTGAAGCCCCTTATTGAATCCGCGTACGCCTTGAACAACTTCTTGGGTTGCTTGAGAGAAACCCAACTATGTCGCCCATTGTCCGTCGAGCGTTGCAAATGGAAGACGCGGAAGAAGAGCTTGAGGGTGATCCCAATCTGGAGATAGTCGCAGACGATTTCAAATGCCCGCATAAAAGCAAGCGCGTTGGGGTGAAGCTGCGACGGCGCCAAGTGCAGACGGTTGAAAACCCCTAGTTGGAAGCTATTGAAGGGGAGGCGGATACCGGCCTCTTTAAAGGCGAACTCGTACATGGGAAACCGCAACCCGCGATAGTTCGAGCATATGCGATGGTGTACCCAGGGCTGGTAAACCGTCCATGTGGCCTCCTCTCCTTCGGGGACGTTCTCGACAAAGGCGAACGCGTCTGTGTCGTCAACCGAGAAACACGACCCAAGATGCAGAGGTTCTTCCCCGGCCCATTTGGCTGCCGGACGCACGAGAGCCTCCCCGGGGATCTGAGCGGGTCCATCCACGTTGGGCTCAGTGTCTACGTAGAGAATCCCCGGAATCCTCGCGGCCATTTTTACCTGAAAAGCAGAGGAAACAGGTGAATTCGTCTGTCGCGACCAAGTCCACCCTTCCACCGCAGATCAAGTGAAAGGGCAGCGAGCAAGAAAATATTCGGGGACACGGCGAACTGCCCGAGGCCGTCACCCTGTCCTTTCTCTCTTCGCTCCCCGATCTCCCCGTCTCACTTCCCCGTGACATTCATCGCGCGTCCTCGGCGCATTCATAAGAGTCCTCGGGACATTCATCTTACCCTCGGTATGTTCATCCCAAACCACCGTCAAAACCTGTCGGAACCCTAGGAACGTCCCGCCGTTCCCGGCGGAACCCTAACGGAGCGCCAGGAATACCCTCTACTCGCCGGACAACTACTAAAAGATGAACCCTAACGGAGCGCCGGGAATACCGTCTACTCGCCGGAAAACTACTAAAAGATAAAACAAAACGAACTACAAAGGATGAAGAACTTACTTGAGCAGTGGAGAGCGGAGTAGAACAGCAGAAACGACAGTACACAGCGGCTTACGGCGGCGGAGCAGTAACGGCGACTAGATGAGATGCAGAGCGAAAAAGGTGGAAACGTGCAAATGGCACGAACTCGCCCATTTTATAAGCCACTCACGAGCTTCGAGGAGTCCCTAGGCAATCGAGTACGCTACCCTAGGGTAGCCGCCCTATGCAATAATGAGGTGTGACACGTGGCGCACGCTTCCTCAGGCACGTCTGTTCATTCCCTCACACGCGTCTCTTCATTCACCTCGGCCGTGACTCCTCGTATCCCCGCGACTTTTCCCCTCTACGGCCAATCTCGCTCGAGCATGCCTGTTTACTTCTGCCCGGTTCACCAACTGCTCCCCTCTCGAAGCCTTTTCTCGAACAGGCACGCCCTCGACATAACCTGGACCCGTAAGTCATCACTCCGACGTCTCATAGCAACGACTTGGGGGGCTCCTGTTCCGGACTGGGCCGAGGACCTGCTCCACATCCGAACAGGCCCAGCCCACACGCTCTGGGGAGGCCCATACGAAGGACTTAGTCAAGCCAGTGTCGGGCAAGTGTCACACCACAGTGTCGGGCACAAATGGCGTAGAGCTTCGGGCAGAAGCATTGAGCCTTCCCCGGAGTTCTCCCCTCCTCGACACGAGGACGTTGCTCCCGCGAGGAGTCATCTCCGTCCACGCAACATGTCCTCCCGCGAGGACACGTCTCTCCCCGACATGCAAGAGTCTTCCCCGCGAGGACACGTTCTCACGTAACCGCTCCACTCCCGATGGAATCGGTCTGCCCTAATTCCGGAGATCTAGGAACGGTTACCCCAGGGCGAAGACCACGTACTGGTCTTCACTACACCACGTAAGCCCTGGCAGTTACTTGGATTGGGCCTGGCAATCCAGCCCAATGCAAGTAACCGTTGGCCCCGCGCTGGGGGCTCTATAAATACCCTCTCACTTGAGAGGGTCAGGTTACACACTTTCTTACTCTCACTTCTGTACTTGCCTTTTCTCTGACAACCACCTTACTTGAGTGTCGGAGTGCCTTGCAGGTACACCCCCCCTGCGCCGTCTTTCAACCTCACCGCAGCTAAAGTTCAACAGACGTCGTTGGCCACCAGAAACTGTCTGATCCAGGTACGATTAAATATTGATTTGAAATAATTGTCAATTAATTTAATTTTTAATTTATTATCATTATATATTATTATCAAGCATACTAAATTTTATTATATTTTTATTTAAAATTATTCAATGAAATATCAAATAATTTAAAATTTTTAAAATTTTATAAATTTTGTAGAGTTAGACTTCTATTATGAAATTCTCCTAGACAAAAAGATAGATACAATATTCATTTAGAACTGAAATTTCAAGATACCATGGAGTGAAAATATTCATTTAGAACTGAAATTTGACGGGGAGCTGTCATATATTGTAGGTTTGTAAAAATTGTAAATATGATATAATAAGAAGGATTTAAAACTGATATTTGACGGAAGCTGTTATAAATTTTAGGTTTGTAAATATTTTTTAAAATTTTATTTATTTTTATTTAAAATTATTCAATGAAATATCAAATAATTTAAAATTTTTAAAATTTACAAAATTTTATTAATTTTGTAGAGTTAAACTTCTATTATGAAATTCTCCTAGACAAAAAGATAGATAAAATATTCATTTAGAACTGAAATTTCAAGATACCATGGAGTGTAGATATTCATTTAGAACTGAAATTTGACGGAAAGCTGTCATATATTGTAGGTTTGTAAAAATTGTAAATATGATATAATAAGAAGAATTTAAAACTGATATTTGACGGAAGCTGTTATAAATTTTAGGTTTGTAAATTTTTTTTAAAATTTTATTTATTTTTATTTAAAATTATTCAATGAAATATCAAATAATTTAAAATTTTTAAAATTTACAAAATTTTATTAATTTTGTAGAGTTAAACTTCTATTATGAAATTCTCCTAGACAAAAAGATAGATAAAATATTCATTTTAGAACTGAAATTTCAAGATACCATGGAGTGTAGATATTCATTTAGAACTGAAATTTGACGGGGAGCTGTCATATATTGTAGGTTTGTAAAAATTGTAAATGTGATATAATAAGAAGGATTTAAAACTGATATTTGACGGGAAGCTGTTATAAATTTTAGGTTTGTAAAAATTGACTAATATCTAAAAAGTAATGTCATTTGAATTGGAAAAATGATTTTATTCAAATCTGTAGATTTAAAATTAACGCATATGAATTCAACTGAGTTTTGTTAACTCATCTGGATTCACGGGCAGATGTAAACACGAGTAGATGTAAACGTATCTATGAAATACCTGTTGTAGACTGTTCATTTTAATGTCAATCTTTTAAATATTTCACTTGCTGCTGTTTTATATAATTGAAATTAGAGAATCAACTATACAATTTATTGTAAGTATAAATCAATGGTTAAAAGTTGGTGCATACTATTAGCATATATTTGTAACTATGTCAATAGTAACCAATTGAAGAATGAATTCAAACTTTACAAATGATGATTTAGTAGACATGTGATGTGAATCCAGACGGGTCGCACAGGTTTCTTACTAGTAATTTAAAACATACAATACATCACACTAAGAAACCATTGGAGATGCATCTCTGTGAATATTCCGAAGATACATCTCCATAACGTATCAGAACTTGATATTTCATGTTATATTTTGTCTATCTGTATTCAGATGAAGGTTTAAACCATACCATACAATTGAAAATAAAAAAATAGACGTACATAATTCCAGATGGTCCAAAAATGACATATATAAATAAAATACCAATAAATGTAAAAAATGCCATACAATTGAGATCAATACAGTAACATGATGTCAAAATAAAATACAGACCATAGTACTACTACTATATACTATGACACTATTGTGTATGTCTGACTACCTCTCTTCTGCCTAGTCTACCTCTTCGGCCATTAATCCCGTATGTCCTCTAGCGCTGTCTCTGGTACAACAATGTCTTCTGTGTCTTCGTTATGATGACATATAAGACCTACCTCACATCATACCCATCAGGGAAGATACCTCTATCAATACTTGCCCGCGCAATATCCGCTATGCGACAACATCTAGGCAAGACATCCTCAACATGATCTAATTGTGCCTGCTCCTCCTCTAGTGTCTCCTAATGAGCTAGCCTTAGCAGATCTCTTAGAACAGCATGCACCATGTACGGATGTGACACCCTGAAGAACCATATGATGTACCCTTCAACGTAGCTCTAGTCGCTCTCAATTATAGCCTACTTTGGTAACAGATGACTCTCATAGTCATCAAACATGTCATCTATATGTCTACGTGTCAAGGCAAGATAAGCAGAGACAACTGGATGTCTGAGAATGGTCTGAGTGTAGCCGAACTGCCGCATGACACGTTCGGGAAGATGAGGAGGAATGAGACGCGATTCGTAGGCCAACAATCCACAATATAACACTATCTCCTCAAATTGTTGCGTTTCACGGTGATTAACATAAATGTTGAAATGCATTTCCTCAGCAACCAAACAGTCAATATAGACTTTGTAAGACTCGGTCGCCTGGTTCCCTCTAAGGGGTGAAAAAACAGTAGCACGCGACATATCCTCAGTGTAATACGGTACATTCTCCCATTCAGAGATGCGCAGGAAGTGCTGGAGGATCCAAGCCTGAAATGAAAAGTTTGGAACACACAAATCATTAGTAATGACTTTACAAATATGAAATGAAAATGACAAAGAAACATTCAAAAACTAATAATTATTACCGTCAGTAGTGTGACACTGCCTGTGACATGCTTCGTCTTTCACATATAGCCCTATCGCAACTTCGAGTACAGGTAGACCAACCAAGTGGCTCCCCAGTTGTGCTGACGGATCCGGTCAAAATCCACGAAGTACCGTAGGTAGACGACGTCTATATAAGTGGCACTATTGTCCACAAAAATCGCAGTGTCAACCAAATAAAGCAGGTATGCTCTCATAGCATGCAATCTGTAGAGCGCCACTTGCTCATCATCACCTGCAGTCTGCTATGCACTCAGGATCTCTGCCTCATATATCTTCTTCAGGTATTCAAATCTAGCATGAACACCCTTGGTTTTATCTAACTCCTCATTCGCCTCCTCTGGATCAACCCCTAGATAGTCTACCATCATCTAAAGTGCCTCATCTTTGGTAATCCTTCCATGATCTAGAAATCTCCACTTGATTAGAAGATGTAGCAAACACGAGACATCGTCGCAATGATGCGTGCTGAGCCATTATCCTTGTAAGTTAAAGTAAAGTAAACAGTTAGTGCATCCATACTACACACAAGCAAGATAATAAAATAAAAAACAAAAAATATTGCAGAAAATTCTGAAGATGTATCTCTGGAATTCGAGAAACTAAAATGTTGAAAAATTCCGGAGACGCATCTCTGGAATTTTCTACAACTTAGAAGCCGCGTCAATGGCATCAATGTACCCCATGCAATCTCAAAAAAACATGTTTTAATCATCATTTTCAGCTAACAAACGTCTAATACACTATGTCTATACTATCTTAAATGCCATTTCTACTCGTTTCTAACTCTAATGATTGATTTCTACTCGTTTCTAACTTGATGACTGATTTCTACTCATTTACACAAAACTCAAAAATTTATCGAAAACTCAAAAAACTTACAAGAAATTGATGTTTAAGATGTTGTTTCTGATGTTAGAGATAATGATTGAAGTTCCGTTAAGCTTTGTTGATTGAGTTTTGAGTTGACATAGAGAAAAAATTTGAGAGTTTGAAGAAAATGAGAAATAAGGAAGGAGAAGAGTCTGACGTAATTTTTACATTAACTCACCTTTTGATACGTCCGAAGATGCATCTCGAAAACTTATGAGATACATTAAAATATCCTAAAAAAAATAAACCCCCAGTTCGCGCCATTGTAATACACTTCCACCCGACTCCAAGCCCATTTTATTGAACGTATAGATCAACAGAATTTGGGGGTGGGAATTTGAAATACACCCCACCCAAAAAACAGCAGAGTTAAACGCAGCGTTTTCATGCTTGTTATTTTTCTCAAAACACCCTCTTCACTCTCTTTCCCTCTGTTCCAATTCAACTCTACCGGTTACTGCGCCAGGTTCGCAATTCGATTTTCCTTTTTCTTTCAAACATTTTGTGCAATGAAGATGAAATTCAACTTTCGTTCTTCTTTTCCGCAGAATCACAATTTTTAGCCATTATCGAAGGCTTTGAAATTCAATTGTAAAAGGTTTTGTGCTCAAACTTCATCATGGTAAGAGTTCCGCATTTTTTGTTTCTTTTCACACTTCAATTTTTCAGTGAAATTACGTCACTAAGGTTCAATTTTCAGTATGCACTAATCAATTTTTTTTGGATAATCCCTTAAACCTAGTACCTACATGTTTATATAGGTTATATAATGCGTTTATTTATTGGTTATAGGTTCTGGAAGTAGATAATTTGTTTATTAGAGCTAATAGTATTAAATCAGATAAAGCTTATTTCCGCATTGTTGAATTTAATTGGCTATGTTATGTTTTGTCTGGTTGATTGTATTTGCAGGATGTATTCAAAAGGGCTATATTACAGCCTGGTCCTCCTGAAAGCTTTGCTTTGCAGACTGTTCAAGAAGTAATAAAGCCTCAGGTATGTTTTGAAATTCTTGTGTGCTATTAGTTTAGGTTAGCCTCGAGTTCTTTGGAGATTCCCCATGAAAATCAGTTTCTGATTCATTGCATACTAAAATATCCATATATAGGAAGAGATTTATTTGGGTTTTTCATTAGCCTCTGATTTTCTAATTCTGATGAATTATATGGGTTTTTCTTTGGGATGGCTGGATGGGGCTATAAGGAAGTGATTTCCATTTAATTTATAGTAAGGGAAAAGGCGAGAGACTCTTAAATTTCCAAAGGGTTTTGATTATGGGGTTATAAATAACTTAAATACAATATGGTTGTTTTTTGATTTAAATTGTTTAGTTATGATTCCATGATTTCGTAGTTGATCCATGTCATAGAGATTCGACAAAGTTTTACGTTGGCTATCGACTGCCTAACACAACCCTCTCCTTTTATCCGGGCTTTGGGACGACTATGCATAGCAAAACTAACATAGGCAGGATTATGGCGGAAGTTGATCCATATAGCCGACCCCACTTAATGGGATAAGGCGTGTTTGTTGTTGTTGTATGATTCCATGTCCATGATGTTTGCATGGTGAATTTTTGACTTATTAACAACACGAGCCCAATGTTCCCTTTTTTAGTAACCTTGATTTGACATTGTTAAAGGTTATGTTTTTATTTTTTATTCTTTTACTTGTGATTTAACAGAAACAAACAAAATTGGCCCAAGATGAGAACCTGTTCCTAGAAAACATTCTACGGCTGCTACTTCAAGAATTCGTGGTATGTTAAACTGTTGCCCGTGTTCATAGATTTTTTTATTATATGCTAGTTGAATATATAATGTATATCTAATTGGAATTCTACAATTTGTTTGTTTATTTTTGGAAAATCCAATGAAAATGTTCATAACATGCTTCAATTTTGTTTGTTTATTTTTGGAAAATTCAATGAAAATGTTCGTAACATGCTTCAGTTATAAGTACCAATGGTTTTTTTTTGTCTTTTTTCTTTGGTCCGTCTTTTATACTTCTGATATTTAAAGAAACAAAAGTTTATTTTATTTTTTCTGTCAAAGATTTGTTTATGCTATTTTTTCTGTCAAAGATTTGTTTATGCTATTTTTTCTGTCAAAGATTTGTTTATGCTATTTTTTCTGTCAAAGAAACAGAGTCTTAGATTCAACTTTCAAGGGAGACAATATGCGACGGTTTTGTTTTTTAGACAAGAGAGTTATTAGGAGATGTGAGAGAGATTTAGAACAAAATATTGTACTAATTACTTAGAAGAATGGCATGGATGCATAATACTGACCTGATACATTTGTTTATGCTAATACAATGGTTACAGATTAATACATATATGGGTGTGCATAGTTCCCCAAACCATAGAAACCAACCCACTCTTTGGTTCAAGTTTGATAACCAAAAACCATTATTTCAGAAAACCGGTTGATGCTTGTGAAATGGTACTGCACAGAACTGGTTCAAAACCGTTTTTTAATTAAAATCCAGTTTCACTTAAAATTAACACCTGAATACCAGTTTCAGCTAAATCTTGGTTTCCGATTCTAGCAACAATTGAATTGATGGAGATTCAGTTGGAGTTGATCTGAATTTAGAACTATGACTGTCATGGTTGTTGTCACCGCTGCGGTTGTCATCGCCGCTTCATTTCCCTCTCGTCCTCATGCACAGTAGAGAAGTTAAACACAATGGTTACATCCCTTTTTCCTCCAATTCTTTCAACCCCTCTCTCAGCCCCCATCACTTTCTCTCTTTTCTTGACCTCTCTATTTTTTTCTTCTCACACAACACACGATTTCTTCATCTTTCTTTGCACAATCTCTCTTTTTCTTGCTACAAATTGCGAATGTCTCTTACTGTTTTTTTTTCTTCAACCTGCTTCCAATGATTTTTTAATGGGTATGAAAATGTATCGCCCTCTTTCATAAATTTCACATGTTGTTACGTTCTTCTTCTGTCGATGCCGTAAAATTGTCCAGAAACTTTCATAATTTAAAAATCAACATTTACTATTAGTTTATTAAATGATAAAGTATGTAGTGTTATCATGATGCTTAAAGCCTTAAATGACTTGAATAAAATCAACTGTAAACTACCAACGGGGTTTGAATCTAGTGGAAGAGGCTACACTCCCACAACATAGCGAACCAATGTTCGAATCCTGGCTGGGAGAGCTGTCCATGTTTAGTACCCGACAGTTCCTTGAATAGGATTGCGTACCTCTTGTGGGGGGAACCTTTGGGAAAAAAGTGCACTGTAAATTAAAAACAGCCTTTTAAGAAAAACCATTTAAAAATATAGACTTATGTACTGCCATTGCTGTTTCTATTCCCATCTTTGTTTTGTTGTTTCCTTGTTTATGTCTCTCTATGACCTGGATTATTTTGTTTGCACTTTGGTTCAGTCGGCAGCATTTCAGTGTGGGGAGAAAGTAATGCAATACGGGCAATCAATTGATGCCAATGAAACTTCCCAGGGCCACATTCCTCGCCTTCTTGGTTTGTGCACCATTTAGGAATGCTTTAATGAGATACAGTTAAATCTTAAAACACCTTAATTATAAAGTCTTCTTGTGATTTTCTTATACTCATGTTTGTATGTGATTTTCACTTTTTAGATATAGTGCTATATCTGTGTGAGAAGGAACACATTGAAGGTGGAATGATTTTTCAGCTGTTGGAAGACTTAACAGAAATGTCTACAATGAAAAACTGCAAGGATATTTTTGGCTATATAGAGAGTAAACAAGATATATTGGGAAAGGTGCATTCCTTATTTCTTTTGCAGCCATTTGCGTTTCTCTAGTTAATGATTTATAGCATAAGTATTGTGTAACTGACCTGTATTAATTATTGTGGAACATTTATGTTTGCATGACACACAGCAAGAACTTTTTGCCCGAGGAAAACTTGTGATGCTGAGAACCTGCAATCAACTTCTTCGCCGTCTTTCAAAGGTACATTGAGAATGGTTTATTTCCTGTTATATTTAAAGCTTTAAGGCTTTGAAGTTGAGAACCGGCAATCTATTTTGTATTCCTGCTTCCTGCGATGAGGGTTTGTTACAATTTTGAGCGCTCATTTCATCTTTCCTATATTCCTCCCTCCAACCCTTCTCTCTTTCTTTCCTCCCTTACCGTCTAGGGTTGAGCTATATGAAAAACTTCTCGTCAGCTTTATATTATTGAATGAGTATCATGTAAATTAGGATTATGTAGGATCCATCATTCTTTTCATTATTGCCATAATTCAATGTGTTGGTTTGGATGTTATAGGCAAATGACGTGGTCTTTTGCGGAAGAATTCTCATGTTTCTGGCTCATTTCTTTCCATTATCAGAGCGATCTGGTACAATTTTGTAAAGTCTATCTTAACTTCTGGTTTAAATTTCATGTTCTTGAACACCACACCACTTTGATGTTTTTGATAAACTTTTGCAGCCTTAAATATCAAGGGAGTTTTTAACACATCGAATGAAACAAAATACGAGAAAGAACCCATAGAAGGTATGTCCTTGCTTATTGTCTTGGCTTACTTGATTGCCATTCTTATAAATACAAGTACTCCATTGAAATTAATATTTTTGATTCCTGCTAATACTTTATTTTCTATACTTTTCAGGCATATGCATTGATTTCAATTTTTATGAAACTTTTTGGGGCTTACAGGTAGGTCATCACTGAAACTTTAGTTCTTGATAGGGAGGTCTCTTCCATTTTCTCAACATGAGGCTTGTCTTCGTATTTGACATGATCTTCAATATAAAATTTGTCACAAATGGTTCTACTTATAAAAGCCAGAACTACCACTTCTACTACATGCTGCAGGCCAGTGTTTTTTCTCTTCAATAAAAGAACCTAAGACAAATATTATAATCTGTCTCTGTTTATTTGACGCAGGAATATTTTTCTAACCCTGCTTCTATTAATCATTCTCCAATAAGGTGGAAAAAATTCACCTCCAGTTTGTCGGTAATCTTTTATTTTATAGTAGTTTTTTGTCTGCATGTATGCATTTTCCCCCCAATCATCCCACTGCTTCTGTTTTTTGCTTCTTACAAAAGAATTTTTGTTGGATAAAAGGTTGTACTGAATACATTCGAAGCACAACCTTTAAGTGATGAAGAAGGAGATGCTAATAATTTGGAAGAAGAGGCAGTTAACTTTAGTATAAAATATCTCACAAGTAGTAAACTAATGGGTCTAGAGGTGAGCTGTTTGACCAAGTCTTGATACTTGCTACTAAAAATGTGATCATATTTACATTAAGATGTTCAAGTCCTGACTCAATATTCCCTCTTGTTTGTTTCCTGTTATCGGTTGAATTCTTAATAGTTGAAGGATTCAAGCTTTCGACGTCATGTTCTTGTGCAGTGTCTCATATTGTTCAATTATTTAAAGGTAATAGTTTTCTGAAAATAATTTCCACGTGATGTATTTAGTATGCAATCTTTATGAGGTGGTTGTTTCTTGTTCATTTGCTTTTAGGCCCCTGGAAAAGGTGACAAGGATTTGCCATCTGAAAACATGGTTAGTACTACTGCCTACTTTGAACTCTTTTAAGTAATGCGGCAAATTGACTGGTGGCTAATTTTTACACTTCTGACTATGAAAACATTACATGTCTTTCTTAGCGCCTAATATTTGCTAATTGCTATTGTTGGCTTACTTGAAATGATGTCTACTATTTCTCTGTTTTTGGGACAAAATGTAATGTGTTTTCTGCAATTTACGATTGACAAAACAGTTTGTTTGCCCCAAAAAGCAGTATTTAGCTGCAGTAAGCTGCTATTAGTTTTTGTAAATTTCTTTTCTTGCAATAGTATCCTCCATTTTGTTTGATATCAGGTTTTAGGTTCTACGTACAATGTCGGACATTTCCTTTGTTATTTTTGTCTTTACTTTCCCGCTATCTGAGAAAACATGAGTCGGTTATTACTTAAGGAAGAACCTTATTTTAGCTTTTTCTATAGTGATAGAAGCGATGTTTTGATTAAAATTGCATTGTGACAGTTAACCATTTAATGCACATTTCCTTTTGAAATTCAGAAAGATGAGATTACAGCGTGTGAAGAGCGTGTTAAAAAACTTATTGAACTGACTCCACCCAAAGGGAAAGAGTTCCTTCACAAAATCGAGCATATATTAGAACGAGAAAAGAATTGGGTGAGCACCCTCCAACACTTCCTCCCTATATTCTCTTGCTCATAAACATTTGATTGCAAATTATCATTAACATCAAGAATATATTTAACTTCTGAGTACTCACTGTGTACTTTTTAGGTATGGTGGAAACGTGACGGCTGCCCACCATATGAGAAACAACCTGCGGAGAAGAAAGCGGTACAAGATGGTTCGAAGAAGCGGTATGCTTGCTATTTAACAAATTGTTTATTGTGTAAATTGTAGTAATTTAGTTATAGAATTAGAAATCTTTCATAATCTCCAAGAAGATAAGAATAACAAATTCCTCCTTTCTTTAAGGTCTTTGTTTCTGAACTCATGTTTATTAATTGTAATGCTGTTGTTTTGCATTGATGTTGCTCTAAATAGCCAATCACTTCGCAATTTAAATAGAAGTTATGAATTCATTCATACTCAATTACGCTCACATGCAGTTGTATGAAAAAATTGTAACCTCGTTTTTTTTTGTTCCTTTTGTGAAGCAAAAAATAAAGAACTAGTTTTTAGGACACCCATCGGTGAAGGTCACCCACGTCTTGTCCTTGATTGTGTTCATTTTCTCTTTGGAGAGGATGCATCAGAAACCAGTTTTTAGGACAACACCATTATTTTCTTTTACGACATGCGATATCTAGAATACCGAACATATTTGAAGACTTGGCCAGAAGCATAGAGGGAATAACTGTTCTACTTAAAAAATAGCTATCTGAGTCAAAATATTATAGCTCACGAGTCACGACAAAGAAAATCACTTCCAATAGAAGTTAAACGCATACATGATGCAACCAGGCCAAAACCATTGGCAAATGAGGTGTTTTGTTTTATCGAACAAAATTAACATCTAACCATAAAACATTGTAGATTTTTTATCTCTGATTCTTATGCTACTACTCACCATGCTCAGATTGTCTACTCACCATGCTCAGATTGTCTACTCACCATGCTCAGATTGTCTACTTATGATGTTCTGTCTCTTAATTTTCAGTAAGCCAAGATGGAGAATGGGCAACAAAGAACTGTCTCAGTTGTGGAAGTGGGCAGATCAAAATCCGGTAGGTTTTTATCTGTAGAACTTGTGGCTAGTGCTAAATGTGCAAGGTCTAGTTTTGTAGATTCATAATCTACTTAGTTGATTTTTTTTTCTTCGGTTAAAAATCATATCTTCGTTTCCATTCTATTCGTCATAGTATAGATTGTCTTTTCTAAATTAACGATTTACACTTTTTTTTTTGGAATTTCCAGAATGCTTTAACTGATCCTCTGCGTGTTCAAACACCTTCAGTTATGGAGTACTGGAAACCCTTGGCTGATGATGTAAGTTTCCTTTAATGAGCGGTAATGGAAATATTTTTTCCCTTTCCTACCTCCACCCCATTGTTTAACTTTGCAGGCTTGGTTGTTATGATTTTTTCCCATTATCTAAGCTGTAGGTTTTTTTTTTTCTTTTCTTTTCATTTTACTTATATATTGAAGTTCTTTGTATTTATGAAATTACAGATGGATCCTGCTGCTGGAATAGAAGCTGAATATCATCACAAGAATAACCGGGTAATCCACTGCTTAAATTTATTTTGGGTGATAGAAGCAGAAATTTTATTTGAGAAGTGAGGAAAGAGCAAGGCTAACTATGGGATATTTCAGTGTTAGTTTTTCTACATCATGTTACATTTCAGTGTTGCAGCCGCTACAGTGGCTGAAGTTGTGGAGTTACATCTGTAACTTTGAATCCCATAATCATAATCCTGTTTTTCCCTCAATCTGAAGGAAAAAAGTAAGTGTAGTAGAGATGTGGATGTTGCGTTGGATGTGTGGTAAGACTAGACGAGATAAGATTATAAATGACAATATTAGAGAGTGTTGGGGCAGCACCTGAAGTAGAAAAGATGGTCGAAAATAGGCATAAGTAGTTTGAGCATGTAGACAAGACCTGTAGATTCTGTTGTAACGAGATCAAATCAATTGGAGAGGAGTCCGACAACTAGAGATAGAGGAAGACTTAGAAAAACTATATGAGAAACTATGAAGAAAAATCTCGAAATTAACGAATTGGATAGAAACATGGTCTTTGTAAGAACATTATGTCGTAATTTGATCATGTAGCTGACCCCACTTAGTCGGATAAGGCTAGGTTGTTGTTGTTGTTTAGCAAGTCGAGAAGACGAAAAATTCATTGAAAACATGGCCATTTTGTTTTAACCATCACTGCGATATATATGCTTACATAACACCTTGCAATAAAGTATTCCTTCCCCATTTAAGTCAAAACCAATGTATATAATCAAACGAAAACCATATGCACTTTTTTGTTGCACTTTTATCATCTAATAGTTGGCCTTCTATTTTAGTTTACATTTTTATATATATATCTTTCTTTATGACTCAGGTTTATTGTTGGAAAGGTCTCCGGCTTTCAGCACGGCAAGACTTGGAGGGATTTTCTAAGGTAAGTGTTAAGAGTCCCACATCGGATAATATATGGCATGAACATGTCTTTATAAGTGGGGATAATCCTCACCTTACCAACCGGTTTTGTAGGGTTGAGTTAGGTCCAACCACATTTCTCAACATGGTATCAGAGCCTCGTTTAAGATCCGGTGGGCCACCTTCTATGGTTTCCGCTATCGGGCCACCCGCCATTTATTTCCACGCTCCAGTAGTCTAGTCCTGAGCGTGCGGGGGTGTGTTAAGAGTCCCACATCGGATAATATATGGCATGAACATGTCATGTCTTTATAAGTGGGGACAATCCTCACCTTACCAACCGGTTTTGTAGGGTTGAGTTAGGTCCAACCACATTTCTCAACCGTAAGCTTAACTTTTTAATCTCCATTTATTATCTGCTTAACTTTTTTGGACTAATTGAAGTTTTATATGTATATATTGTTGCAGTTTACTGAATATGGAATTGAAGGGGTTGTACCTCTAGAACTTTTGCCACAAGATGTCCGATCTAAATACCAAGCTAAACCAACTGACAGAAGTAAACGTAGTAAAAAGGAAGAGGCAAAAAACAATGCTCATCAAGTTGAGGAAAATCAGGTTTCTTGATCCAACTTCCCATTCCATTACTCTCAATTGTCTTTGTTTTTCTCTTTTCTCTGTATTTAGGATTTGTAATAACAAATTCAATGTTAAATGGATTCCCTGAAATCAATTTTTTGTCATTATTTTTATTGTGGAACAGAATGCTGCTACACCTGCAACTGAGATGGATGGTGAAAGCATCAGAACCGATACCACAGCAACACCTATGGAATTCGATGCTGTTCCTATCCCTGGTTCTCAAGGTGGAACCTCAACTTCTGACGAACTTCAGAAGAATAGCCCTGATACTGATATCGATCCAGAAGCAGGTCAATTGGATGCAGATGCTGAAGTTGAAGCCGGAATCATAGATGAGAATGATGGTGATGGTGATGGTGATGGTGATGTTGATTTAGATGCAAGCGGCTGAGAGGATTTCACATATCTACTAGCTAAGGACGAGGATCATTAGAATAGTGGATACCAGCATCCTTTTTTGAATGGCAAAGATAGCTGCAACATTCTTCCCTATTAGGTCAAGTTAAAGGCATTTTTTTTACTATATCTCAAATGACAGGAAGGAGATTAACTTTGAATTGCTGTATAATATTGGTTGAAAGTGATTATCTCAATGAAGAGGGACAATATGAATACTTGTATGTGGAAAAAATGAAATGAAGTATCATCAATTAGCTTTTTCATTACATAACAATACTCGATCCATCTTAACAAAGAAATGAGGATTGACTTATTTGTAAAAAAAATTGTTTCAAAATAATTGGTCTTTCAATTTTCAATACAACGCATAGTTTCAAAATGACGTCTCTTTCTTTGATCTATCTCATGAAATTTTTGCCAACTTGTGCTACACCGATTTAGCATATCTAAGATAAAATATAACGCATGGTTGTTATTTTATTTCTAAAAATGAAATAACTCTAATAAAAAAGAGATTGTGCAAGTGTGAAGATCAATTGTGGGTACAGAACCAGCTGCCTTAACTCATTTTCAGCGACTTTGGCCAACTAATTAATGAAAGCATCTAACATAATTATTGTCTATTTATGTTAAAAAGTTAATCTTCTATACACACATTGATGACTTCAATAGTCGGGAAAAACTCAATCTCAAGATGAAATGATGAATAATAAAGAAAGGGAGAAAATGAGAGAATTAGAGAGAAATTAGAGTGAGAATGGTGGCGTAGCATTAATAATTCAATAAGGGATATATATACAACAATACACATCATTGTAGCTATCCAACTAAAATAAAAAACAAACTTTTCAACCCTATAACCAGTTACAAGAAGCTACTGACTTAAAAATACAGAAAATCGAAGGGTGGTAACTAGTTACACCAAAGCTCTAACGAATTACATGATGCTTCAGTTTGATTCTGAATTATGCTACACCCATTTAGCATATCTATGATAAAATATAACACTTGGTTGTTATTTTATTTCTCAAAATGAAATAACACTAATAAAAAAGAGATTGTGCAAGTGTGAAGATCAATTGTGGGGCACAAAATCAGCTCCCTTAACTTATTTTCAGCGACTTTGCCCAACTAATTATTGAAAACATCTATCATAATTATTGTCTTTTTATGTAAAAAATTAATATTCTACACACACATTGATGACGTCAGAATTACTACATTTAGCTGCTTATACATGTTGTCAAAATAATAATATATCTCTCTCTTTCATATTTTATATTGTAGACAAATTTTATCTATTCATTAAATAATTGATGTAATGAATTTGCAGACATAAAATAATATTTATTTTTCCATTTTATGTATGTTTCTTTTTAAATGAAAAAAGAAAAGAAAGAAAAAGAAATTATTTAAAAAAAGTTCTACTATAATTTCTACATAAAACTCCATAAAAAAGTTCGTAGTGTTTTTATTAGATAGTCCGCACAAACATTATTTTCCTCTTTTCTTCTAAAAGTATGAAATATTTAAATTTGTCATTCTCTAAATAAAGAACTCTTTAAAATTGTGAAAATCATGATATAATAATGTTAAATATTAATAGACTTAGATAAATCTATACCAGAATTAAAATTAAAATAACATAATATCAAATTTTTGATGCCAAGTTTAAAAACCATACACATGATATAATACCATTAACTTACGTGAATTCAAGTGATAATTATTTATAATATGTTATTTATTTAAGGATGCGTATGGTGGATTATTTTTAGAAATCAAATTATAATCATTTTTACACCATTTAAATGGTTTAGATTCATAATTATAACCACATTTCAATCAAAACTGGTTATAAAATCGATTATAAATTTAGTTATGATTATATAACTGTTTTTTCTTAAATCCGATTTTAAATGATTTTTTTTTATAAAAATTATTTTTAAACGAATTTTTTATAAATTTGAAAAGAAATATTATTTTTTGATTTAAAATTATGTTATTTTTGAACGAATTTAATTTTTTTTCAAAAAATTTATTTATTTTTTCAAAAAAATAATTTTTTCTAAACTTGCTCAATTAAAATTTGTTCCGGACTGACCCAATGGATAAATATGACCCAATTCACTTCTGCTCCCAGAACGGTCCAATAGCCTAAGCCCTGCCAGTTAAGGGCAAGAGGAAGCATTCTCTCCTCTGCCCCTCCGTTGAGGAATGCTGGCCAACTGACCCCCAAGATCAGCTGTCTCTCGTCACATTTTTGTCCGTCACGGTTCCACCATCCAAAAACAGTCACGACGCCTGTACCCGCGACAACGACTAGTTCCAAACACATCTGCCCAACCCTCTCACTTGAGACGGTCAGATATTCAATTCAATAACTAATTACCCTAAGACATACTCACTTTGTACTTGCCTACTTTCCTCTTCCGATTCTTACTTTAGCATCAGAGTGCCTTACATGCACACCCCCTCCTCCATGATTCCAGCATCAAAGATAAAGTCTCTGACCCACTTCCAGTTCTGATCAGCCGGTAAAATCAAAATTCTTCAATTTTCAAGTTTGATTCTCCGAGACCAATCGCTTCACTCTATGTTGAAATTAACGAGTTGCATTATCCTGATTGGTTTCTTCCATAAAAGGTTTGCAAAGTTTCCTAATGTCAACATTATACCCTTAAGTTAAAACAAGATTAAAAAAATTTAATTATTTTTCTAAAACATTTTAGTGTTTTTTCATAATTAAATTGAAATGATCCAAAAATAAAATGATAACCAACCATTAATAATTTAATTATATTCAAATATTTTAAATTAATTTGGATTTAATTATAAATTTGAGTCTTACAACTGAATATTTTACATACCCTTATATTTATTTGTTGAATTTTAAATTTTTTTTACAACAAAAAAGCAATCATTAAATAGTACAGTATCGTGTTTCACGTGTGAAAAAATAATGAAAAAAGGTTTACCATTAATCATCGTCAATTCCAAATTGCAATAAAAAATATCACATGTGTATGAGTAGTAGTATTATAAGATATCTTTTTCAAGTCAACTTGCTTCACTACTTTCACTCCAATCAACTCACCATTGTTCTTCCTTAGCATTATCAGGTTTGTATCATTCGCATCTCAATTCAAACTTGTACTATCTCATAATCCTTTCTTTCTTATCAACACTGCAACTTAATTACTTTCATCTTTAATTAACCTTTAATGTTCCATAAATCTTGTTAGTATCTATCTTTGTTTTCATAATCATATATTCCAGTTCCACATTAATTCTCCTACACCTAGAGATTATAAAGTTGAAAATTGTAATTAATAGTTCCAAAATCACTTTTTCTATTAATCAGAAACTACAAAATCACTTTTTGCAGATAAATCAAGAAGCTTGAGAAAGATGAATATAATTTCCAGCATAGCTTCAAATGTGGCTTTACCTGTTTTTCGAGAATTCACTTATGTATTGATGTACAATCAAAACCTCATCAATCTCGAGACTCAGATTCAGAAGCTGCAGAGGGAGGAGAAAGAAATGCGGCACAGTGTTGAAGCTGCCAAACGGAACGGCGAGGAGATTGAAGACACCGTGCACGACTGGTTTTTTAGAGGCCAAGCAGCCATAGAAGAGGCGCAAGAGTTTCTTCACGGCGAAGATAAAGAGAGAGTTGGATGCTTAGATGTGTACTCTAGGTATACCAAGAGTCAGAGAGCGAAAACGCTAGTGGATCTGATTTGTGAGATAAAAAACGAAACGTTTGATAGGATTTCGTATCGTTGTGCTTTGAAATGTAATTTTAGTTCTAGTGCTAGAGGTTATGTGGATTTGGAATCGAGAACGGAAATGTTGAATGAGATTATGAATGTGTTGAAAGAGGATTCTGATGTTCATATGGTTGGTTTGTATGGAATGGCTGGTGTAGGTAAAACTGCATTGGTGAAGGAGCTAGCATGGAGAGCTGAGAATGATGGTGTATTTGATCTGGTAGTGATGGCGAATGTGACGAATTCTCCTGACGTGGGAACGATTCGAGCTGAAATAGCAGATGGGTTAGGGCTTAGGTTTGATGAACTGACTGAAGTGGGAAGGGCGAGTCGGTTACGTCAAAGGATTAGGCAAGAGATGAAGATTCTTGTGATACTGGATGATGTTTGGGGAAAGCTTTGTTTAACCGAGGTTGGTGTTCCTTTCGGCGACGATCATAAAGGTTGCAAAGTATTGGTGACGTCGAGAGATCTTAATGTGTTGACTGCTAACTTAGGTGCAAAGAAGGTTTACAGACTTGAAGTTTTGTCAGAGGATGAGAGTTGGAGTTTGTTTGAAAAAAGGGGAGGGGAAGTTGTTAAAGATCTTAGTATTCAACCTGTAGCAATGAAAGTAGCCAAAAATTGCGCTGGTTTGCCGCTTTTGATTATTAATTTGGCGGAGGCATTGAAGAACAAGGATTTATATGCTTGGAATGATGCACTTGAGCAGTTGACGAATTACGACTTTGATGGATGTTTTTATTCGAAAGTGCATTCAGCTATCGAACTAAGTTACGATCATTTAGAAAGTCAAGAACTTAAAACTTTCTTCCTTCTCTTAGGTTCAATGGGAAATGGTTACAACATAAAAGACATGCTGGTGTTTGGTTGGTGTTTAGGTTTGCATAAACACGTCGATACGTTGGCAGATGGAAGAAACCGGCTTTACAAATTAATAGACAACCTGAGAGATGCTTGTTTTTTGCTTGAAGGTGAAAGAGATTCGGTTGCGGCGCTTGAAGTTGTTCGCAATGTGGCTGCATCCATCGGGTCAAAGGTCAAGCCGTTCTTTACTGTGGAGAGGAACGCCGAATTAAAAGAATGGCCGAGAAAAGATGTTTTGAAAAATTGTCATCATATATTCTTGGATTGGTGTTTGATCAATGAACTTCCCGAAAGGTTAGAATGTCCTAACTTGAAGATACTCAAAATTCACTCTCAAGGTAACTATTTGAAAATTCATGATAATTTCTTTGATGAAATGAAAGAACTTAAAGTACTAAGTTTAGGAGGTGTGAATTGTACTCCATCACTTCCTTCGTCTCTCGCTCTTTTGACAAACCTCCAAGCACTCACTCTATGCAAATGCATTTTGGAAGATATTAGTGTTGTTGGAGAAATCACAGGTTTAGAGATTCTTAATCTCAAAAAATCCAAGCTTAGAGTGATCCCTCCTGAAATAGGCCAATTGATTAATCTCCGGTTACTTGATTTGACTGATTGCTCGAAACTAGAAATAGTACCTCGCAATTTGATATCTAGCCTCACAAGCTTAGAAGAACTCTATATGGGAATGTCCAACACTCAATGGGAGGTTAAGGTTAAAGAAATCGAAAAACAAAACAATAATTCAGTTCTAGGCGAGTTGAGAAATTTGCATCATCTATCAACTTTGAATATGCAGATATACGATACTTCAATTTTTCCTAGAGACTTGTTTTCCTTCGGAAGACTCGAAAGTTACAAGATTTTGATTGGAAATGGATGGAAATTTTCTGAGGATGAGTCCAAGAACAACAAAAATTCAAGAGTTCTTAAGCTAAATTTGAGCATGGATTCAAGCATTCTTATGGATTACGGAATAAAATTGTTGATGGCTCACGCCGAAGATTTGTATATAGCTGAACTGAAGGGTAAGTATTTAGTCTTTTGTATCAAGTCAGTTTCAAACGTGTTTCGCTATAATAATATTTCTTATTTTCTGTCTAAAATCACATAACTTTAACAGGTGTCAAAGAAGTACTATATGAATTAAACGATGATGGATTTTCGCAATTGAAGCATCTGAATATTCAAAATTGTGATGAAATGGAAGAAATTATTGGATCAACCGTATGGTCTAATCATGATCATGCTTTTCCAAACTTGGAATCTTTGATCGTTCACAATATGATGAAATTGGAGAGAATATGCAGTGATCCATTTCCAACACAGGCTTTTTCAAAACTACAAGTTATTAAAGTGAAAAACTGTGATATGATGGAGTTTGTTTTCTTGCATTCAACGGTAAAACACCTTTTGGAACTTGTTGAAATTGAGATATCTGAATGTAGATTTATGAGCTATATCATAGCTAAGCAAAGACAAGAGGATGCTGGACAAACCGACAAGTTCACGCTCCCGAAAATGCGTTCTCTTACGCTTGAATCTTTACCTTCTCTTGTTAGTTTCTCTCCTGAGTCGTGCATTAACGATACCGAAAACAGCAATGATTTCTATAGTCAACTTTTGAGTGATGAGGTACAAACAAGACTTATTGTTGAACACACGATTTCACTATCTCACGTCTATTTCTCTGTAATTCTCGGTAATGACAGATGTTTTCTTTTGTTAGTGATAATTAAACTTTGATAACTTTTTGATAGGTTGAATTTCCATGTTTGGAGACCTTGAAGCTTCACTCAATCAATGTCCAGAGGGTATGGGATGACCAGCTTCTGTCACGTTCTTGCTTTGAAAATTTGACCAATTTGACCGTAGATGGTTGTGAAGGTTGAAATATCTGTTTTCATACTCGGTTGCTGAAAAAACTCGTCAAGCTTGAACATCTTTTAATCAGTTCATGCAAATTGGTAGAGAAGATATTTGTTCCCGACGAAATTACTAGGAACATTTTTCACACTAGGAAATCTCCTGTTGAAATGGTAAGCATTTCGAATATCTTCATTTTTTCCTTTGTTTAATTTTTCTAGATTTTTCATTAGTTATTAGTTAAGCTCATCTATTGTCATAAGCACTTACATGACTTTTTAGGGAGCTGATGGAAACAACTTATGACATGTTTTAAATTATATTATCTTTTTATTTCCATAAGTTCTTCAAGATATAGCTTACGAGAACAACTTATAACTTTATGAAACCGTTTGACAATATTTTATCTTTTGTTATCGAAATATCTTATACATAAGCCCTTAAATGACACACTTATATAATAAGCGCTATCCTAAAAGTGCTTAAATAAGCTGTTTACAATTGCTTATTGTGAATTCGAACAGGTTCCACTCTTCCCCAACTTGGAGACATTGGTGATTTCACAGATGGACAACTTGAAGTCAATATGGCCGGACATACTCATTCAAAATTCCTCTTGCAAATTGAAAAAGTTGGAAATCACATCATGTGACCAGCTTTTGAATGTGTTCCCAAGTCATGTGCTAAACAAATTACAAAGCATGGAGTCATTGAATTTAGGGTACTGTCTTGCACTAGAAGTTGTATACGAAATAGATGCTATAAGAGAACAAGAGCTCGAAATGTGAAAATTCCACTGAAAACATTATCTCTAGAACATTTACCAAATCTTAAGTATTTATGGAATAAGGATCCTCGAGGAAAAATCAAGTTTCACAACCTGATTACGGTAAAAGCTACAAAATGCGAAAGCCTAAAACATGTCTTTCCATTTTCTGTGGCCAAAGATCTTTTGCAACTACATGTACTAGAGGTAAGTGATTGCGGTGTCGAGGAAATTATTGCAAAGGATCAAGGAGAGGTTGAAGAACATGTTGGACTTGTTTTCTCAGATTACTATCTTAAAGTTATTGAATTTACAAGAACTTAGATGCTTTTGTAGTGGAAATCACAACTTCAGATTCCCATTGTTGAATCAATTATATGTGGTTGAGTGTCCTAAAATGGAGACTTTCTCTCATGGAATTTTGAGGGCGTCGATTCTCCGAAGAGTTTGTTTGAACGAGAATGGAGATCAACGGTATTGGGAAGGTGACCTTAATACTACAATTAGAAAGCTTTCAGCAAAGGTATGTTTGTTTTAATCAGAACTTATGAATAACAACTCTAACTGTAAATTTCTATATTCGAGGTTTTCAATTCATGCACCATAAATTTCAACGATAAATTCGAGCTCACTTTATGCTGAATATACTTTTTACAGATTTCCAAGGAAGACTATTGGTTTCATAAAAATGGCAGTGGATGAAATAGCAAATTCCATCACCTCTTACTCTCTTCAATCATCAACTGAATTTCATGCTGGCGTGCCTGCTATACACCCTTGCGAAACTGTTAGAGACGATACTTCAATGTTCGCACGCTACTCCGACCATCACCAATCAGATTGAAATATAAAGATTCAGTTGTGAATGGATATTCTGTCTATATGTATGATATCCTAAATCAGTTTTTTAAAATTGTGTTACATATTATTAAGAAGTTTGATGCACATTCTTGTAATCATTGTTTGATGTACTCTCTTAAATTGTAACCTGAAAATATACATTTTTATTGATGTTCTATCTTACCACTAGTAAACCATTGTGATACTATACTTCATTTCCTCAAATTAAACAAAGTTGGATTAGTTAAAAGAAATTTTTATCATGCAAATTTCAGTTACATTGGTTCTTCAAAGTTCAACATGTCTGATAAGATTTGATTTTCCCATTTCATGATGAGATAACCAAAGCCTCTTAAAAACATATCATATAAATGATAATAACAATAAATTCTTAAATTGCAAAATTAATTAACAATAATTAAATAATTAATCTGTATTACCAAAACAAGTAGAAAATGTAAGAGATTTCTAAAATATTGTTTGAAAGTTTGTACTTATTTAATAATGTATATAAGTTACAAGTTATATTATGACATCTTGAGCATATGTTCTATTGGTAAAGCACATTCCTTTTAATATCATGGACCTCAACTTTACCAATTGAACCATTGCATCGATTGTGAAAAAATGTGAACGTTATAACATTATATTCGATCATTATCAGGTGCATAATTCATTTTTAATAGGTGTTTTCCTTCATCAAATGACATGAATTTCTCTATAAATAGAGACAATTGAAAAGTAAAAAACACATGAAAATAAAAATATACACCTATTTTCTCTACCATTTTAATTATTCTAAATCATTCTTTACTTATGAGTAAAGTATAGAAATCATTTTTCTGTAACTGATTATCAAAAGATAAGCTTAGTGTGTTTGTACAATTCACATTAAGGTATTCAAAGTATCTTGGACGGAATTCGCAGTTAATCCCTATTGCATGCTTTAAATTTTCAAGTACGACCTTCATCAACACCTTATTTGTTCTAGTGCTGCTACATATTTTCAACAACCACAATATCCAACAATCTTTAGGTTCAATTTTACTTAAACAATGACAACATCACTTAAAGAAATAACATCTAATTTTGTTAAATTTGATAAGTTTGATGGAGACAACTTTATCCTTGGCAGAAAAAGATGAAATTCTTGCTTACAACTTTGAAAGTGGTATATGTTCTGAATACAACAAGACCCTTAAAAAAAGAAAAGGAAACAATCACTGAAACAAGAGAGAGAGAGAGAGAGAGAGAGAGAGAGAGAGAGAGAGAGGAGAGAGAGAGAGAGAGAGAGAGAGAGAGAGAGAGAGAGAGAGAGAGAGAGAGAGAGAGAGAGAGAGAGAATGATGATTACATTTGCATGTGTCATATTCTCAACGGTATGTCAGATTCCTTGTTCGATATTTATCAAAGCAGTCAATCCGCAAAAGATCTATAGGATAAACTAGAGTTGACATTTTAGTTGCATGTCCCTAATACATTATTGGGGGAGCAACCTAATGCGTTTATTTTGTTTCTTTTCTTATCACTTTCATTTTGATTTACTTTCGATTATTGAGTCTCCTTCATGATTGCACATCTCATGGATTTAAATTTTGAAATGATTCGTTTTTAGCATGCATAAACTTGTGGTTAGGTTTGAATTTGATCATGATAATTTAATCAATTGCATGAGTCAGTGGAATAAGAACCATATATGGTATTTACTAAATTTATGTGGAAAGAAAAATCTCAAAGTCTTTTGAAAATTATGAAAAATTGGGATTTAGGGTGTTTGATTCGACTCAAGCAACAATCCTGTTTCGAATCACTTTGAACAGATGGAAACTAGAAATTTTCAAACAATTTGATTCAAATCAAATTTAACACATGATTGGGATCAGCCAACTATGGGTCACTTATGCCAGAATTGATTTGAATCAAACTTTACACCTGATTCAAATTAGATAATTTTTCTACATTTTTCAGTTAGCTCAGATTGACTGATTTGAATCATATTCAACACATGATTCGAATCACGGTTTTCTCTTGACTCGAATCAACTGAAAAATGGGTCAAAACTTTGTTTTTCCTTTATTCCACTTCACTTGTTCAGTTGATTCAAATCATGAAATGCTCTTGATTCGAATCTAGCTAACTTTTCAACCATATTTTGTGCTTAATCTCAAGCAAATATAGAACTTTTTTTTTCATTATTTTTCATGTAAGGAATCGACAAATTCATATTCATTTTTGTGAGAATCTGTGAAAAATCAATACCCCCTATTTTTGAAAGTTCAAGTTCTTGCAGTGAAATTCTTACATCTTCAACTTCAATTTGATTCCAGGTCTTGATAATAAGAGATTTGTAACTGGCTGAAGAAGACACGCTATTGAAAATAACCGTTCTTGAAGATTTGGTTGAGATTTTCAGGTAGTTTTGCAAGATTGAGGTGATTGTCATTGGTCCTGAAAATTCCAGTGAAAAGATGGAGGTTCTTCTCTCTAGATTGCCTTGGTAGTGATTGTGTGAAAGACTACAGATAAAGCAAAATTTCTTAAATCTTCGAACAATTCATTGCTCAAGGAATCAGTAGGATCAAGGGGTTGATTGCAACAGTTGAGAAAATTAAAATCTAATTTACTTATCCATCAAACTAAGCCAATTTAACAAAATTAGATGTCATTTTTTTGATAGGAATCTTTTATAATTCTCATTATTATTTGTGGATTGATGATTGTATGAACTCTTGCAAATATTTGTCAAATAAAAAGGAACAATGCAGATTCCAATGGGAAACCAATGAAGAGTGCACGTAGGCAAAGCGAGGACGAACACCGAAGCACTATAAATCTCGGTGTCATCTTTATCCTTACTCTTGCATTTAACTTTCGTAGGATTTGCATGCTTATGCATTTCAATTCTAGTGTAGTAGTATCGTTTATTCAATTGGTAGCGATTTATTGTGTAAGCTTATGTTTTGTTAGAATTGGTGCCTAATCTAGCTGCATTAGTTGATTAAAAATATGGAGAAACAATTGAGGTTAAAATTCATTGTCATTGAATCAATGTATAGTCACATCTTGTAAAATATAAAATTGAGTCAATTGAATACCTTTGTGTATCATCATCAAACCACATGTGGTGTTTGTGAATCGATTTGATGTTAACATGATTGAACTTCAAAAGTATAATTTTTCATATTTTTGCTTCAAACCTTCCGCACACACTTTTTAAAAATCTCTGATATTCAGTTATTAAAAAAGCGGTTGAATTTTTCAATAAGGGCCTATTCACACCCCCCCCCCCCTCTAGACCATTTTTCTACTTCTATATTATCACCTAACAGAGATATATGCATAAAGATGCTACAAGTAAGAAATTTCTTTGTTTTTCATTTCAATAATTATAAAGTGGTAGATAATAAATATGTTATGGAACAATTACATGAAATTGAACGAATTCCTAATAATTACAAACAACTCAAAATGCACTTGGGACGAAACCATCATTGTGTCTTTCATAATAGACAAACTCCCACCTTCGTCGAAGAATATAAAAAGGACTCTGAAACATAAAAATGAGGATATATCTCTTGAGCAATTGGGTAATCATCTTCGATTAGAAGAAGAGTATCGTAAAGAAGAAGATATTAAAGGAGCAATTTACTCATGAGAAAATACATGTTGTGGAAGATGAAAAATCTAAAAGGTCTAATGATAATATGGAAATAAATGGTGAAGATGTTCATGACAATAATTGAAATGTACAAAGGAAAAGAATGGAAGGAAGTTGCTTCTATTGTGGCAAACCGGAAAATTTTAAAAGTGAATGTAGGTTCTTGAAAAAGATGAACAAGGAGAAGACCTCAAGTTCACAAAGGATTATCTTGTTGCATACAAGTAACTTCTAGAAATTACCCATTTTAGAAATATGTATTCAATGTTGGAAAAATTATAATTAAGTTTGTGTTGTACATTGTGGTTTATTTGGTTTGTATAAGTTTTTGTGGTATATTTATACGATAGTGAAATTTATATTTATTTACAAGAAATTTAATATGAAATTTGATTGTTAATATTTTCATAAATAATAATCATAAAAGTATTGAATTTGTCTTTAATAAAATTTGTTACATGAATAAATATACATATAATGAATTTAATATGTTTTGGACTAGTGTCATTGATTTATCTTTAAAATGGAAAATATTATTTTCTTTATTTTATCAAATCCATTTAAATGCTATGACTTAAAATTCAATCTTATGTCATTTAAATTTAAAATCTAATGATTGATAGTTGTATATAAATTTCAAGTGTATGCATATATGTTTTGTATGTCATGTAAAATGATAAAAGTCTATTTAAGAGAATTAAATTAATCTACCTATTTAGATTTAATTTTGACTAGTCCGTTGTATCTGTGCGATGCACGGGGATGCGATTTAAATAATCGTTAATGATATAGTTAATTTAAAAGTTTAATAAAAAATTACATATAATATTTATTACTTTTAATTGTAAAATAAATGAATTAAAATAAAGATAAACAAATAATAAAAAAAGTAGAATAAAAAATTCACACATTGGATTTTATATGGGCGACTGATGTATTTTATTAATTAATTTGAGAGAGATTGAAAGAAGTTTTATCAACAAACCTTATTTTTTTAAATAATGGAATAGAATTTAAAAATTGTATGAATTGTGAGGTTATATAATATATATATATATATAATATATATATATATATATATATATATATATATAATTGTGAGATTTAGTTAATGAGAATAATGGGGTTAAATGGGCAAATAGGTGAATGAATGAGGTTTAACTTGATTAAACTTATGGTGACATTTGAAATCGTGGAGTTAGTTTTTTATTTATTAAGTGAGATTAATTTAATTGTAAATTATTATTATTATTATTATTATTATTATAAATGATTGAATATATACGTGAGTGTAGTGGGATATAAATTTATGAAGGGTTAAATAGTTTTTTTTTATAATGGGAAGTTTTATTTGATTTTATTTATTTATTTATTTTACTATTATTATTATTATTATTATTATTATTGAAGGAAAATTTTGGATGTAGTGGGGATTATTTGAAGAGGTGGGTTTATAGGGAATTATTACTTAATAATAATAATAATTATTTATTTATTAATTAGAGAGGATGTGGTTTTATAGTAATTAATAAAATATTATTGATTTTTTATTTTTATTAATTGGTAAAAATATTTGGAGGGTGTCGTTTATTTTTATTTAATTAATTAGAGAGGATGTCGTTTTCTTTCCTTCTCCGTGAAGTTTTGTTTTTTTAATCGGAATCGAATTTTCTTTTGTGATTCTTATTTTCAGTTCCAGTTTGTGCCTTTTTCTGATGGGGGATTTGGATGAAACTTGGTGATTTGAGGTGTGTTTGGTTTAAATTCCTAATTTTCGAATTAGGGACCTTCACACTTTGGATTTTCGGGGTTTCGTTTTCTTTGTATTCTGTCTTTCTGGTCTGTCTAGTCTTTTGGTTTCTAGTGTTTCAGTGATTTCTTTTTCGATCGGGTTTTCATTTTTGATGGAGTGGAAAACTATTAGAAGGAAGGGTTTTAGGAATGTGGTGTCTAGCTGGGATGTGTTTCCGAAGGGGGGTGGTAGGAATGTTGACGGTATGAAAACGTTAACGTCGATTTACTTTTTCGAATTTCTGGATAAGATTAGAGCGGCTGATATCTTTGAATTGTTTGGCTATAATGGTGAGGTGGAGGAAGTGTTGATTTCACCCAGAAGAAATAAACATGGAAAAAGGTTCGGTTTTGCGAGGTTTTGAGGAGTAGAGGATGTTAGAATGCTTGGTATAAAATTAGATAATATCCATATTGATGGAAGGAAGATCTACGCTAATCCTCCGAGGTTTAGCAAGGGGCTCCCGACTGTGCATTCTCGTAGAGGAGGTTTTAGTGAGGGCTCAAAGGAGCGTGGTATGCCTTCGAATAGGGCGACGGTCATTTGTAGCAGGTTGGCAGGAAGGGTTGGGGGAAGATCTTTTGCGAAAGTTGTCGGTAAGAAGGTTATTGTCGGCCAGGAGGGGGTGCCTTCGGTGGGAGAGGAGTTGTTTGAGTACTCCTCAAATGATCAGATGAAGGACAATCTTCGGAAGGCGTATGTCGGTATCGTTGTTACGCCTGGCTCTACTTTCTATGTTCAGACTGCTCTCGAAACTGAGGGTATTTTTGATATTAAAGTATCTCCGATGGGTTCAAACCTGTGTTTGCTTGAAGAAAATTCAGAGGGTGCGATTCATGAACTTTTAGATGAGGGGGTTGCTTGGTGGAAGCAATGGTTCCTATCTATAAAACCATGGAAAAAGTCGGATGTCGACAACAACAGAGTCGCGTGGATTCTTGTGTATGTTATACCTTGTCAGGCATGGGACAAGGATTTCTTTGTGGCTTTGGCAAACTCGATCGGAGAATATTCTGGTATCGACGAAGATATTTTGAAGGGTTCAAAAAAGGACGTGGGGAGGATTTTGGTCAAGGTGCCATGTTCTTTTGTTTGCGCTGAATCTTTGAAGGTGTTGATAGATGGTTCTCCGTTCGTGATTTTTCTTCGAGAAGACGTACGTGGAACTGTTAAGGTTGATCCCTTATTATCTTTCTATGAAGATTCAGTTTCTAACTCTTTGTGTTCGAAAGAGGAAGTTCGGCGAATTTTACGATAACAGCGATGAAGGATTTACGGGTGTTATGCAGGAGGAGGGGGGGGGAGGGGGGGAAATACCCTCGTCGGTGAGAGAGGAGGAAGACAGGGTGGATAGTCAGTCGGGAAGAGGGGAGAGTAGGTTGGTCTTGAACCCGTTGGATAATAAAGGTGTAACGGTGGGTAAAGACAATCCTACTTTGTGTCAGAAGGAAAGGGACAGGGGGAGACTTTTGGATGTTAAAAGTAGGAGGGAGTATTTCGATAAAGCCCTTTTATCATTAAAAGGCAATGTTTGTCTTTCTCAAGATTGTGAGATTGATGGGGTAGGACGGTCTTCACCTTCTGTTCAGGAGGGTTTCTTGGACTTTTGCTCTGTGGATGAGATAGATGGTGGGACCAGGGTGGCTGAAAGTACAGATGGAGTAGAAAAGTTGTTGCTGTCTAATACTTTTATGAAAAGTCGTATTAGGAGGAAAGGGATAAAAATTTAAAGTTGAAACATATTTATGGGGCGAGTGGGCCCCTCAAGGGGTTTGGTCATAAATACAAAATGAAGCATATATCGAGGAGAATGCATTTAGTAAAGAAGGGGGTGGTTACTGCTACTGGAGATTTAATTTTTGGGGCGTGTGATCCTAGCTCCACTCACGGTTTGCAGTCCCTGGAGTTGGGGAGTGGCTTTTTAGCACACGGTGAACAGTCTGATTTTTCTGGCATTGATAGATGCAACAAAAAATTGATGGATAATTTGGACTCTAATCTTGGTGTTAAATTATGGGAGTCTATTACTGATTTAGGAGTAGTGAAAGGTGATGCAAAGGGAGATTAGCAACAGAGAATGTCGGATTTGGAGAGAATTGATAAAGCTAAATTGTTGGGGAGGAAGGAGCATAAAGAATTATTGAAATGATTATCGGTTCTTTAAATATTAGGGGGGGAGGTAGTAGAGTGAAGAGAAGTAGAATATCTCATATTATTTCAAAAGGGAAAGCGGATTTATTTCTCTTGCAAGAAACAAAAATTTAAGTTCTTTCGGATAGGGTGGCTCGTAGTTTTTTGGTGGAATGAAGACA